>AWOL01S0001082.1:208049-265181 GCA_000715115.1 Nicotiana otophora | reverse complement strand
GCTTGCTCGTGAATCGTGAGACCTAGGCAACCTAGTGCTCTGATACCAACTGTCATGACCCGATATTTCCCACCGACAGGACCGTGATGGCGCCTAATATTTCACTTGCTAGGCAAGCAACCGTTAGAGAATCATTAAACCAATTCCTTATTTTCATTCAGTAAATAACAATAATTAACTAAGATGACATATAATAAGTGCGGAATATTATAAAATTATATTAATTACTACCACCCGGATCTGGAGTCACAATTCACGAGCATTCTAGAATTTACCACAAGTAATAGTCTGAAAAAATACAATTATTTGAATGAAAGAAAACAGTAGGATATAAAAGATAGACGGGGACTTCAAGGTCTGTGAATGCCGACAGATCTACCTTGAGTCTCCGGACAGCGGACCAATAGCAAAATCTCGATCAACCTGAGCCGGTACCAAAATCTGCACAGAAAGTATAGAGTGCAGCATCAGTACAACCTACCCCATGTATCGGTAAGTGTCGAGCCTAACCTCAGCGAAGTAGTGACGAGGCTAGGACAAGACACCCACATATAACCTGAACAGTATAATCATGCTAGTGGCAACAACAGTAAATAAAGAAATAACGCAGAAATAATGGGAAGGGGACATACAGTGGGGGAATACAATATAAAGAGTGAGAATAATGAAAAGACATAATTAAACCGAAAATTCTTAAACGAATTGAGAAAATAAAACAGCAAAGGAAAACTGCACGGCTTCACCCTTCATACTTTTACTCTCAACCTTACCAAATAAATAAATAGAACGGCACGACATCACCCTTCGTGCATTAAACCTCTCATCATTTACACGACATCACCCTTCGTGCTTTATCACTCACAAATCATGGTACGACATCACCCTTCATGCATTAACATTCACATATCACGGGACGGCATCACCCTTCCTGCTTTACACTCTTCCTCACATTATAAATAATGCATTCACGGCATCACCCTTCGAGCTTCACACTTCTCCTCTCAAATCACAGAATCAATAACAACGGATAGATAGGAGTATCACAAAGAAACCAGTATTTTACCCATAATCAATAGCACAATGTAACCTCAACCTTCAATCAAAATTCAAAAGTTACCAAATCTCAGTGAAACCAGATATAAGTCACCCAACATTTCAAATAACCCGCCAAGCATGGATAGTAGAATTTTAGGCTATAAAATAGCCAAGAATAGAATTTCACTCGTATGCTATGACTCGAAAACGACGCATAGATGCTCGTCACCTCACCTATACATCATATTTAACAACCAAACACGTAGCAAATAAACACATAATACCTATTCCCTCAAGCCAAAGTTAGACACGACACTTATCTCGATTCGCAGGCCACTCACTGCTCAAGTATCGCTTTTCCCTTAGAATTCACCTCCAACTCACTCGTATCTAGTCACAAATAGCTTAATACCATCAATTATCGCTAAAGGAATCAACTTTAATGAATAATTATAGATTTCCCAAATTTTCTCAAAAAAAAGTCAAAAACCGACCCCGGGCCCGCTTGGTCCAAACTCGAGGTTCGGACCAAATTCCGTTTACCCATTCACCCCCGAGCCCGAATATGTCATTAGTTCCGAAATCCAACCCCAAATTGAGGTCTAAATTCTCAAATTTACAAAATCCCCAATTCTCCTAAAATGCCTAATTTCTACCCTTAAAGAACAACATTTAGGCCTAGATATCTAGTGGGTGTTGATGGAAATTGAAAGGAATGAGTTTAAGAACACGAACCTATGATTTGGTCCTGAATTCCCACTTCAAAAATCTCCCAAGGTTGGGTACAAGTGAAGAAAATGTGAAATTGTGAACAAATCCTGTCTTTGAAGTCTGTTTTAAAACACTGGACAAACCTTCATCGCGTTCGCGAGAGGCCTCTCGCGATCGTGATGCACAGCGGCCTAATGCCTTCACGTTCGCGAGTCTTTCTATGCGTTCGCATAAGGCAGCTCCCCCCAAGCCTTCACGTTCGCGACCCAATGGACGCGTTCGCATAGAAGAACATGACCCCCCCAGGTCCCTTAAACTATCGCGTTCGCGGGAGACTGATTGCATTCGCGAAGGGTACCGCCCCCAATGCTTCGCGTTCGCGACCAGTTCTTCATGTTCGTGAAGAAGAAAATTACCCCGCCCCCGTTTTACCTTTCGCGTTCGCGACACTACCTACGCGAACGTAAAGAAGGGCACACCAGAACAGCTGCTGGAGCAAATATCTCAGCTTTTCTAAGTGCAAATCACCCCGTAGCCTATCCGAAACTCACCCGAGCCCTCAGGGCTCCAAACCAAACATGCACACAAGTCTAACAACATCCTACAGACTTGCTCGTGCGATCAAATCGCCAAAATAACACCTAAAACTACGAATTTAGCATCAAAATTAATGAAATTCTCAAGAACACTTAAAGTTACTATTTTCTCAACCGAAGTTCCGAATAATGTCATTTAAACTTCGTTTCTCATCAAATTTCACAGACATAGTTCAGATATTATAACGGACCTGTACCGGGCTCCGAAACCAAAAACGGGCCCGATACCATCAAAATCAAGCATTAAGCATATACTTTAAAACCATTAATTTTCTTAAATTCAATTTTAGTCAAAAATTCATTTCTCGGGCTATGGACCTCGGAATTCGATTCCGGGCATACGCCCAAGTCCCATAATTCGATACGGACCCACCGGGATCGTCAAAACACGGATCCTTGCCTGTTTACCAAAAATATTGACCGAAGTCAAATAACATCAACTTTTTAAGACATAAATTCTTCTTTTCATCAATTTTTAACATAAAACTTTCCGAAAATATGCCCGGATTGCGCACACAAATCGAGGAGGATAAATATAAGATTTTTAAGGCTTAAGAGCGCAGATTCGAGGTCTAAAATATAAGATGATCTTTTGGGTCATCACATCAAGTTACCCGTAAAGGTAGGCTGTAACGACATCCACTAAATGCATGTCAAGCTTTTCATGGACAGCAAAACTAATGAGATAACGGAACGTTATAGCATACATAACAGGAGAATACGCCTCTTCATAATCGATACCAGGCCTTTGTGAAAATCCTTGTGCAACAAGGCATGCCTTATATCTTTGTACCTCATTTTTCTCATTCCTTTTAAGTAAAAAAACCCATTTATAGCCAACAGGCTTAACACCATTTGGTGCTTGGACTACAGGCCCAAAAATGTCACGTTTTGCTAGTGAAGTTAATTCTGCGTGGATAGCATTTTCCCATTTTGGCCAATCATTCCTCTATCTACATTCATCAACAGACTTTGGTTCAAGATCCTCATCTTGTTGCATTATTTCAACAGCGACATTATAAGCAAAAATGTTATCGATAAAAATATTATCTCGGTTCTATCTTTTTCTCTTTGAGACATAACTTATTAAGATCTCTCCATTCTCATCATTTTTAGGTACTTGAACCTCCCTCGAGGTGTCACGGCCCAAAATCCATTAAAGGCTGTGATGGCGCCAGACACCGCTGTCAGGCAAGCCAACAATAGTTAATTAACTTAATTACTCATTTTAGTATCGGAAATCACAATTTCCTTCAATTTAATAATAAAAGATGGACTTTACCAAGTAAATAAAAACATTTTCACAATATCAATACCAAACAACCCATGATCACCCCAAACCCCGGTGTTACAAGTGCATGAGCATCAACTAGGAAGTAAAATAAAATACAACATCTGTTCGAAATATAAATTTGGACAGAGAAATATAATTACTCTGAAGGAGACTCTGCTGGCTGCGATCGTAGTATAGAGTGCAGCTCACCTAAGTTCCCGCAATAACTGCGCCTATGCGCCCACAAGGCCACTAGTCATATATGTACCTGCACAAAACGTGCAGCAAGTGTAGTATGAATACGTAAATCAACGCGTACCCAGTAAGTATTCCTCCTAACCTCGAAGAAGTAGTGATGAGGGGTCGACTCGGAAACTTACTATGGGCTATAAATGACATACCAATGATATAATTAAGCATGGATCACGTAGTACGGTTGTAAGCTCAATATCGTGAAATAAGTAAACAATTCTTTTGTTAATAAGAAATTTTCCAAATTCATTTTCATCATTTAACAATTTATATCTCCAGCCAATAAAGCAGCATCAACTATTATTAGTTCCAAGGAGTTATCATGCGCAAGTCATGACGAGGGTGTACAGCCCGACCCAACATATAAATGTAAATTGTGCACTACCGAGGGTCAAGCTGCGCGAACCAACATATAAATATAAACTGTACACTGCCGAGGGTCGAATGGCGCGAACCAACATATAAATATAAACCTGCCGAGGCGAACGGCCCGCTCCCATGAGAGTAGTGAAAATTTACCCCTACTCGCGAAATATATTTGCGACGCGGTTGCACATAGATTTTCTTAAGTTATTATAATATTTCTTAAATTCGTTTTCAAAAATACGAAATTCAATGAAAACTTTCAAGTCTCGAAATCCTCAATATCAACTCTTTTCTTGGCATTTGATAAGCGTAATCAAATAATGGTATCAACAAGGCATGGTGTAAACCTAAAACTACCCGGACATAAGCATAAGTAGCAGCTATGCACGGACTCTCGTCACCTCGTGCGTATGTTGCCTCCGCAAGTAGAAGCACATATTTAATCAATTCACCTATGGGGTTAACTCCCTCTTACAAGGTTAGAAAGGAGACTTACCTCGCTCCGCAATTCCATAACAGGCTCCAAAGCCTCTCCAACAACCCAAATTGGTGCTCGTCGCTCCATAACTAGTCAATAAATGTGCAAATCCATAAATATATACTCTAACACTCATAATTAATCAATTTATATCAATTTCCAACTCCGATCGCAAAATCGATAAAGCAACCCTTGGGCCCGCGTGCCCGGATTCTAAAAATTTTCGAAGATAACCATTACCCATAACCTCATGAACCCAAATATGTGATTCATTTCCAATTCCATGCCCAAATTCGTAGTCAAAATCCAAAAATACCAAATTCTAGGTTTTCCTCTGAAAATCCCAAATTTCTACAAATTTTCATGTTTAATTCATATATAATCCAAGTATTTAACTCGCAATATGTGGGAATCACTTACCTTGCCATTGATGATGAAAACCTCCACTTGAATCTCTCTAAGAATCGCCCAAACCAAGAGAAAATAAAAACAATGGGCCAAATCCCCGTTCTTAAAGAACCCTTCTGCCCAGCGACTCCCGCACCTACGGCCACTTCACCGCATCTGCGGTCCCGCAGGTGCTGCCAAAACCTCGCACCTGCGCGTGCCCTCTTCCTAGCACGACTCCGCATCTGCGATGCCAAATGCGCCCCTGCGGTCTCGCACATGCGGAGACCTTCCGCTTCTGCGACTCCAGCTGCCACCTCAAATTCCGCTTTTGTGGAGCTTTCTTCGCACATGCGCCTTCGCAGGAGCGCCCAAATGCTTCGTACTTGCAGTTTCTGGCCAGCCTCCTCTCCGTCGCACATGCGACTCATGGCTCGCACCTGTGACCTTTTTCACGCAGGTGCGATTGCAGCATATATCAGCTGCCTCATCATTTCTTCCAAGTCCAAACTCGATCCGTTAATCATCCGGAATCCACCTAGGGCCCTCGGGACCTCAACCAAATATACTAACACGTCCCAAAACACATCACGAACTTAGTCGAGGCCTCAAATCTCGCCCAACAATATCAAAACTACGAATCACCCTCCAATTCAAACTTAATGAACTTTGAAATTCCAAACTTCTACACTCGATGCCGATATCTACCAAATCACGTCCGATTGACCTCAAATTTTGCACACAAGTCACATTCGACAACACGGACCTACTCCAATTTCCGGAATCAGAATCCGACCCTGATATCATAAAGTCCACTCCCAGTCAAACTTCTCAAAAATCATCCAAATTCCAACTTTCGCCAAATGACCTCAAAATGACCTACGGACCTCCAAATCCACATTCGGACGCGCTCTCAATACTAGAATCACCATACGGAGCTATTCCCAGGCTCGGAATCCCAAACGGACATTGATAACATTGAAATACACTTCAACCCAAATTTATGAATTTCTTCCAAAATGCCAACTTCTACAATAGGCGTCGAAACTCTCCCGGGTCATCCAAAACCCGATCCGGACATATGCCCAAGTCCAAAATCATCCTACAAATCTGTCGGAACCTTCAAATCCCGATTCTAAGACCGTTTACTCAAAATTTACACTTTAGTCAATTTTTCCAACTTAAGACTTTCGAAATTAGAATTCTCTTTCCAAATCAACTTTGAACTTTACGAAATTCAATTCCGACCATGTGCACAAGCCATAATACCTGAAGTGAAGCTGCTCAAGGCCTCTAACTGCCGAACGATGTGCTAGGGCTCAAAATGACCAGTCGGGTCATTACACGAGGTTTTATCATTTATTATGTCTTTGTGCTCTTCTTGAGTCACTACCTCTGTATTATGATCACTTTGATCATTTACTCCTTTTCTTTTTCGAGGATTTTTATCCTTATAACCGATTGGTCTACCACGTTTCAAGCGTGGTTTAAACTCATTTGCTTTAATTGATTGTCCTACCGGGATATCAACTCAAATTGGAGCATTAGCAGCTGGAATATGTGACTTAGTCACCCTTGGTAGGTCAGTGAATGCATCTGGCAGTTGATTTACAATATTTTGCAAATGAATTATCTTTTGAACCTCTTGTTCACATTGATTTGTTCGAGGATCTAAATGATATAGTGATAATACATTCCAATCTATCTCCTTTCTCAGCTGCTTATTTTCTTTCCCTAATATTGGGTATACTGATTCATCAAAATGACAATCAGAAACTCTTGCCGTAAATAAATCTCCGGTCATAGGCTCCAGATATTTTATAATAGAAGGAGATTCATACCCAGCATATACCCCCAACCTTCTTTGGGGACCCGTATTTGTGCGTTGTGGTGGAGTAATTGGAACATATATCGCACAACCAAAGATTCTAAGATGGGAAATATTTGGCACCTAACCAAAAGCCAATTGCAATGGGGAGACTTTATGATGACTTGTGGGCCTTATCTGCACAAGTGCTGCTGCATATAAAATAGCATGACCCCATACTGAAATGGAAAGTTTTGTTCTCATAAGCATTGGTCTAGCAATTAATTGGAAGCGTTTGATCAATGATTCTGCTGGACCATTTTGTGTATGAACATGAGCAACCGGATGCTCAATTGTTATCCAGTTGATATACAATAATCATTAAAGGCTTGGGATGTAAGCTCACCATCATTATCAAGACGAATTGTCTTAATTGCGTAATTTGTAAATTGTGCTCTTAGCTTTATCATTTGAGCCAACAATCTCGCAATTGCCATATTGCGAGTTGATAGTAAGCACATATGTGACCATCTTGTAGATGCATCTATCAAAACCATATAATATCTGAATTGTCCACATGGAGGGTGAATGGTCCCACATATATTACCTTGTATACGTTCCATAAATGTAGGGGATTCCATCCTAACTTTACTAGCTGATGGTCTAATAATTAATTTGCCTTGAGAACATGCAGCACAAGAGAATTCCTTAAATTGAAGAATCTTTTGGTTCTTCATTGAATGTCCATGTGAATTCTCAATTATTTTACGTATCATAGTAGAACCAGGATGACCCAACCGGTTATGCCAAATAATAAAATTTTCTTGATTAGTAAACTTTTTATTTACTTTGGCATGCGTTTCGATCCTGTTAATACTTGTGTAGTATAAGCCGGAGGAAATAGCAGGTAACATTTCAAGCACATATTTCTTACCAGACATTATTGTAGTAATATAATGATATTCAATCTTTTAATCATTTGTAGTCTCAATATGTTAGCCATTCTGGGGAATATCTTTGAAACTTAATAAGTTTCTTTCAGATTTATTACAATATAGTGCTTCATCAATAGCCAAATTTGTTCCTCCTGGTAGTAATAAATTGGCTCTTACAGAACCTTCAATTAATCTTTTACTACCGGATATTGTATTAACATTGGCTTCTTTCATTACCAAATAAGAGAAATATCTCTTATCTCTTAAAATATTGTGTATTGTAGCACTATCCAGAAGACATATATCATCTTTATTAATCTTGAGTCCAACTGAAGACTGTGAAATTTTCATATTCTTCACAAAAAATGAAAAAGTACATTATAAGAAATATGAAAGACAAACAAAAAAAACATTAAGAAATACATTAGGAATGTAAAAACTAGCAACCCATGATGTATTAGGAAAATACACTTAAGAAAAATAAACAAGTTGCAAATATTAAAAAAATGACAACTTTTATTATAGCTTCATTCCCCAATAAGATGATTAGTTGTTTAGTCAATATCCTCAAAGAAGTCTCCAGCTTCTAAATGAGTAATGTTTGCTAGGCCTCCAAAATCATCATCTTTATATGCAAGATGTGCCTCAGAATCATATTTGTTTGAGGGACATGCTTCATCATCATTATTTTGAAAGGTCAAATGTGCCTCCGCATTATTTTCTTTCTTTCTAAGGGAGGCTTGATAAAGTTTGACATAATAATCTGGCATACGACAAATGTGTGCCCAATGACCTTTCATACCACATCGGTGACACATACTAATTTTACCTTTTTAAGGATTAATTTGAGAACCCTTATTGTTCTCCTATTTATTTCTACCATAATGACGATAATTGTTTCGTCCCCTGTCACGTCCACGTCTATGACCATGTCCACGACCACGGTAATTATTTTGTTTTCTTTCAGACTTATCATATGCTGCTACAACATTCACTTTCGGGAATGGAGCTGACCTAGTGGGACGAGCTTCATGATTTTTCATTAATAGAGTATTATTCTGCTCTGCCACAAGTAGGCATATGATTAACTCAGAATATTTTTTAAAACCTTTTTTACAGTATTGCTGTTGTAGCACCACATTTGAAGCGTGAAAAGTATAAAATATTTTTTCTAATAAGTCCTCAATTGTGATAGTGTCTCCACATAATTTTAATAGAGAACTTACTTTAAAAATAGCATAATTATACTCACTTATAGTTTTAAAGTCTTGCAACCTTAAATGTATCCACTCATACCGAGCTTTCGGTAATACCGTAAGTTTTAGGTGGTCATATCGATCCTTCAAATTAATTCATAATTCAAGTGGATCTTTTACGATTAAATATTCAGTTTTTAACCCTTCATGTAGATGATGAAGAAGGAAAATCATGGCCTTCGCTTTATCCTAATTTGATGCTTCATTTCCTTGTATAATAGTATTTCCAAGACCTTTAGCGTCAAGGTGAATTTCAGCATCAAGGACCCATGATAAATAATTCTTCTCCATAGTGTCTAGTACCATGAATTCAAGCTTTTACAAGTTTGACGTATTGAAACTAATCACAAAAGTAAATGGGTTAGAAAGAATAAAAATAATTTTCAATGAAAATATACTTGTAAAAAAAATCAGACAACTAATTAAGAAGTTGATCACTTCAAACATGTAGTATAAACAAAAGAGAGGTGTAAGTAACGTGTAATATATATGTCAAATAAACAATAATTTTGGAGTATATTAATAAACACAAAGAGATATATTCAGTATGGTAAAAGAAAAGCAATTTATTATAAACAGGGATTTGAGGAATAACCATATACGGTGATAAGAGTGAATTTATTCAAATATTACTTTCCACCAATTGTAAAGTAATTTAAACTAGTATGTATAATTATTACTTTGTCACCTTGGTTATTACTATTTTATTTTTCTAAAATGTCTTGAAGATAAGTTTTGCTCTACGCAAGTCCACACATATTTATTAAATTATTTTTGTTAGTTTAATGCACTTAAGATCTATATATTTTCTTTAACAATAAGTAAGGTAAGAAACATGATCAATTAAAATAAATGCTTAACAGTATATGAATTTGTTAATAAATAGCATACTGGTACATATATATTACCATAAACCAAAAGAATATATAGTGATATACCTGAAGGAGAATCGAACACAACTAGGATGTGATTGTGAAAATGAAGGCTACAATCATGCTGATAACGTATTATGAAATATAACTCGAAGTAACAGTATCGAACAAGGAAAAATAAGCTAAAGAGATATAGAGAGAAAGAGAGGAAGAGAGATTCTTATTTCTTATTCAATTGTGTGTATTTTCCTATCTATTACAAGGCCTTTATATAGGCATGAAAAGTGAAGAAAAATATGTCATTGAATATGTCATTAAGCATCTAAGAAGATCATAGAGGAAAAATAGACATCCACCATAATTTGATTTTTCTTATAACAAAAGGCAGGTTTTAGGCGATGGGGGTTATAATATAGCAATTTGTTTTTATTACTATACTGTATTAAACTTTGCAAATAACTTGAAATTGAGTTCTTTGCTTACCAATAGGTGGACCAGGTTGTATCTACATGCAATATCCTTTGTTTCCCATAGTTCAACTAAATATTTTTTGTTATGAAATAAAAGCAATTTAGTAAAATATGAACAATAAATAGAGATAGGGAGAAGGAAGAGATTTTCTTCTTCAATTGTGTGTATTTTCCTATCGATTACAAAGCCTTTTATATAGACATGAAAAGTGAAGAAAAATATATCATTGAATGTGTCATTAAGCATTTGAGATGAAGATCATAGAGTAAGAGTAGACATCCAACATAATTTGATTTTTCTTATAAACACTCCTCCTTGGATGTCCTCCATAGATAATGTGCCTCGTTAAAACCTTATTAGAAAAACCCCTCTAAAAAACCCTAATAAAAGAAAAAGAGTACACATATTTATAAATACGCCTTTTGGTTGTCTCGTTAAAAACCTTCAAGGAAAACCCAGTGGGGCAAAACCTTATAACGGAAAAAGAGTACAACGCGTATTAATGTGATGACCCGATAGCTCATCTTATATTTTAGAACCTAATTCTGCGTTACGAGGTCTCACAAACCTCATTTTGGCCTTTCTCGATTTGCGTGCGCAGTCCGGGTATTGGCCCAGAAGGTTTATATGTTAAAAACTGATAAAAATAAAAACTTTTGCCTTAAAACTTCAGTTGAGTTGACTTCGGTCAACATTTTTGGTAAACGGACCCGGATCTATGTTTTGACGGTCTCGGTCGGTCCATATCGAATTATGCAACCTGGGCGTATACTCGGAATCGAATTCGAAGGTCCCTAGCTCGAGTTATGAATATTTTATGAAAATTAAGAGTCTGAAAATTATTTATTTTTAAGAATTAGTTGATGTTTGGCCTAGTTGATACCGAGCCCGTATTTTGGTTCCGGAGCCCGATATAGGTCCAATATAATATTTATGACTTATCTGAGAAATTTGGTGAGAAACGGAGTTGGTTTGATGTAATTTGGACGTCCGGTTGTGAAGATAGAAGTTTTAAAGTGTTCTTGAGAATTTTCATTCGATTTGGTGCTAAATTCATAGTTCTAGGTGTTATTTTTGCGATTTGATCGAGCAAGCAAGGCCGTATGATGTTTTTAGACTTGTGTGCATGTTTGGTTTGAAGCCCCGAGGGCTCGGGTGAGTTTCGGATAGGCTACGGGATGTTTTAGACTTTGAAAATCTGGTGTGTCTATGCTGTATCTGGTGTCTGCTATGTTGTGCTTCATGATCGCATAGTCACTCTCGTGATCGCGAAGGGGAAACTAGGCTGGGGAGGATTATATTCTATGCAAACGCGAGACCATGGTCGTGAACGCGGAGCATTGGGGGGAGTTGCTCTACGCGAACGTGACCCATCGAACGCGAACGCTAATGCGAACTCGTAGCTTTAGCTAGGCTGGACAGGGGACCTGAGAAACTCTATGCAAACGCGATACCTGTATCGCAAACGCGAAGGTAGGTCGGGCTAAACCTTTGCGAACGCGTAAAGCCTCCCGTGATCGCGTAAGTCCTTAGGAGGCTACTCTTCGCGAACGCGACAGTGTTCACGCGATCGCGATGAACACCGTCGCCCAACACTTAAAATAGAATCCAAAATCGGGATTTGGCCATTCTTGCTAAAATTTTAAAACTAGAAGACCAAGAGGCAATATTTGAAAGATATTTTCTTCCCCAAAGTGGTGGTAAGTTATTCTAAACTATTTTCTTTCAATTACCCATTTCATTTCATAAATGTTCAACCTAAAATCGATAGTTTTCAAGGTAGAATCGGAGTCCAAAACCAATTATATATCCGGGCTCGGGGGTGAATGGGTAAATGGATTTTGTTCCGAACCTCGGATTTTGACCAAGTGGGCCCGGGTCGATTTTCGACTTTATGAAGGAAAATTTGGGAAATCTAAATTTCTGCAATGTAATTGATTCCTTTAGCAATATTTGATATTATTGAGTCGTTTTTGAATAGATACGAGTGGTTTGGAGGTGAATTCTAGAGGAAAAGCTGTGATTGAGTATTAAGTGGCCTTCGAAACAAGGTAAGTGTTGTGTCTAACTTTGACTTGAGGGAATTAGGAACCTTAGACTATTTGTTATGTGAAATTCATGTGAGCGGCGCATATGTGAGGTGACGAGTACTTATGCGCCGCTAATTTACCTATTTTCCCTGTTTCCCCCATTTTTCTTATATTGTCTCTTCCCTATGCCTAATTGCTACGTGTTTATACTAGTGTTGTTAAATTGATCGTTCTTATCATGTTTATAGATTTTCTGGTGATAATTGAGTATTTATTTCAAAGTTGAGATTGATATTGTGGAACCAAATGTTGAAGTAAGGTTTGTACTTGTTATTCTCTCTCCCTGTTGTTATTTATTCATTGCATTATGGTAAGGGAGAGTGTTAATGCACGAAGGGTGATGTCGTGCCATATTGAGAGTATAAAAGCACGAAGGGTGATGTCGTGCCACATTGTGAGTATTAATGCACGAAGGGTGATGTCGTGCCATGATATGAGAGTTAATGCACGAAGGGTGATGCTGTGCCGTTTCTATTGATTTTATGGTGAGATTGAGAGTAAAATCACGAAGGATGATGCCGTGCATTTTTCCTTTACTGTGTTCGCTGTTCTTATTGATTCACAGTATATTGGTTGTTCCAGCTATTATTCTGTTGTAGTTCTGTATCTCATATTTCCCCCAGTATGTTTCCCCTCTCGATATTTCTTGTCTAGCTCTTCATTATTGTTATTTGTATATACACTATTAATTTGTACAGGTTGATTTGTAGGTGCCTTGCCTTAGCCTTGTCACTACTTCGTCGAGGTTAGGCTCGACACTTACCAGTACATGGGTTCGGTTGTATTGATACTGTACTCTGCACTTTTTGTGCAGATTTTGGTACCGGCACAGGTTGATTGAGATTTTAGTTGTTGGACCCGCTATCCAGAGACTTAAGGTAGATCTGTCGGCGTTCGCAGACCCTGAAGTCCCCGTCTATCCTTCTATTTTACTGTTTCTTTCATTCAAACAGTTGTATTTCTTTCAGACTATTACTTGTAGTAAATTTTAGAATGCTCGTGAATTGTGACTCCAGATCCGGGTGGTAGTAATTAATACAGTTTTTATATTATTCTGCACTTATTATATTTCACCTTAGCTCATTATTGTTATTTACTTTTACTGAATGGAAATTAGGATTTGGTTTAATGATTCTCTAACGTTGGCTTGCCTAGCAAGTAAAATATTCGGCGCCATCACGGTCCCGACGATGGGGATTCCGGGTCGTGACAAGTTAGTATGAGAGAACTAGGTTGCCTAGGTCTCATGATTCATGAGCAAGCTAAGTAGAGTCTGGAGGATCGGTACGGAGATGTCTGTGCTTATCTTCCAGAGGCTATGAAGTTTAGGAACAAATTTCACTACTATTCTTCTCTGTCGTGCGATTTTGTTTTCTCAATACTGATTGAACTCTTCTACTCTTATTCTTTCGCAGATGGCGAGAACACGTACCGCTTTCTCAGCTGAGCGGCAATCAGAGCCTCCAGTGGTAGCTCTTGCGAGGGGCAGAGGTCGAGGCCGAGGCCGTGCTAGCGGTCGAGGCAGGGGCAGGGCTCAGCCCAGAGCCCGAGCAGCAGCCCTATCAGTGGAGCCTGAGATAGAGCTTAAAGAGGTTCCACCCCAGACTATTCCTACTGGGACAGCTCAGGTTCCAGAAGGGTTCATTGCCACCCTAGTACTTCAGGACGCTTTGGTCCGTTTGGTGGGCCTTATAGAGAGTGTGGCCTAGACTGGCACATTTCCGATGGCACCACCCGTCTCTCAGGCTGGAGGAGGAGCCCAGACTCTTGCTACTCACACTCCAGAGCAGATGGCTCCCTAGTATCAGACTCCAGTCGCTCATCCAGTCGGAGTAGTTCAGCCGGTTATTGCAGCGTAGACGGGTGATGGGTCAGCTATGTCTTCTGAGGCTTTGTGGAGATTGGACAGGTTTATCAAGCTCTTTCCTGTTCACTTCAGTGGTGCTACTTCGGAGGATCCCCAGGAGTATCTTGACAGTTGTCATGAGGTTCTACGGAACATGGGTATAGTGGAGATCAATGGGGTCAACTTTGCTGCATTTCAGATAACTGGTTCCGCCAAGAAATGGTGGAGAGATTATTTGTTGACCAGACCAGCTGGGTCACCTGCTCTTACTTGGGACCAGTTCTCTCAGCTCTTCCTAGAGAAGTTTCTTCCTATCATATTAAGAGAAGAGAATCACCGTCAGTTTGAGCATCTCCCGCATGGCAGTATGACTGTTACTCAGTATGAGACTCATTTTGTGGATTTGGCCTATCATGCTATTCTTCTGCTTCCCACCGAGAGAGAGAGGGTGAGGAGGTTTATTGACGTACTTGCTCAGCCTATCAGATTGCAGATGGCTAAGGAGACTTGGAGTGAGATTTCTTTCCAAGCGGTTGCTAATGTCTCCAGACGAGTCCAGATGGTTCTTACTCAGGGAGGTCAGGGGTCTAACAAGAGACCTCGTTATTCCGGAGAGCTCAGCGGTGCCTCATCTAGAGGCAGGGATACTTTTGGTAGAGGCCATCCTCGCAGGCCGTTTCATTCAGCCCTGAGGCATCCCATGGTGCCTCAGGTGGTCGTGGCCTTCAGATGCATTATTCCGACCAGTTAGCCTACAGTGCACCACAATCTCTTATTAGTGCACCTCTATTCCAGAGTTATCAGGGTGGTTACTCAGGTCGACAGGGTCAGTTTCAGGGTCAGCAGTCACAGCAGCAGAGGTTATGTTATACTTGTGGTGATCCGAGGTACATTGCTAGATTTTGCCCTCGGGCAACGGGTAGCTCACAGCATCAGAGTTCTCGTGCCATGGTTCCAGCACTAGTTGCTGCACCACCTGCTCAGCCATCTAGGGACAGGGGCTAGGCAGCTAGAGGTAGGGGTCAAGCAGCTAGAGATAGGGGCCAGACCGTTAGAGGTGGAGGTCAGGCCATTAGAGGTGGAGACCAGCCAGCTAGAGGCCGTCCTAGGGACTAGCTCAGGGTGGTGGGGCCCAGCCCCGGTGTTATGCTTTTCCAGTCAGGCCGGAGGATGAGTTATCTGATGCTGTTATTGCAGGTACTATTTCAGTTTGCAGTAGAGATGCTTCATTTCTATTTGATCCGGGGTCTGATTACTCCTATATGTCATCCTATTTTGCTTCATATTTGGTTGTGCCTCGTGATTCTTTGAGTGCTCCTGTGTATGTGTCCAAACCTGTGAGAGATGCTATTGTCGTAGATCGTGTTTATCGTTCATGTGTAATCACCATTGGGAGACTTGAGACGTGTGTAGACCTTCTACTTCTCGATATGGTTGATTTCTATGTCATCTTGGGTATGGATTGGCTGTCACCTTATCACGCTATATTGGATTGCCACGCCAAGACGGTGACCTTAGCCTTGCAGGGGTTGCTTCGATTAGAGTGGAAAGGGACTTCTCGCCATTCTACCAGCAGGGTTATCTCTTATGTGAAGGCTCGGCATATGGTCGAGAAGGGGTGTCTAGCTTATTTGGCTTATTTCTACGATTCTAGTACGGAGGTTCCTTCCATGGATTCAGTGCCGGTTGTTCGTGAGTTTTCAGATGTGTTCCCTACAGATCTGCCGGGGATGCCACCCGACAGGGATATTAATTTCTGCATTGATTTGGCTTCCGGGCACTCATACCATTTTCATTCCATCATACCGCATGGCCCAGCTAGAGGTAAAAGAATTAAAGGAACGGTTTCAAGATCTTCTTGATAAGGGCTTCATTAGACCTAGTGTCTCACCCTGGGGTGCACCTGTGTTGTTTATGAAGAAGAAAGATGGATCGATGAGGATGTGTATAGATTATCGGTAGTTGAACAAAGTCACCATCAAGAACAAGTATCCATTGCCGCGGATTGTCAATTTATTTGATCAGTTTTAGGGTGCCAAGGTATTTTCGAAGATTGATTTGACATCTGGCTACCATCAATTGAGGATTAGGGCATCTGATGTCCCTAAGACAACTCTTAGGACTCGTTACGGGCATTATGAGTTTCTAGTGATGTCCTATGGGTTGACAAATACCCCGGCAACATTCATGGATTTGATGAACAGGGTGTTCAAGCCCTACTTGGATTCCTTTGTGATTGTGTTTATTGATGATATCTTGATCTACTCCCACAACCGAGATGAGCATGAGCAGCACCTTCGGATCGTTCTTCAGACTCTGAGAGACAGCCAGTTATATGCTAAATTCTCAAAATACGAGTTTTGGTTGAGTTTAGTTGCTTTCTTGGGTTATGTTGTATCAGCAGAGGGTATTTAGGTGGATCCTAAGAAGATTGAGGCAGTTCAGAACTGGCCTAGATCCACATCAGCTACAGAGATCCGTAGTTTCTTGGGATTGGCAGGTTATTACCGTCGATTTATGGAGGGGTTTTCATCCATAGCAGCCCCGTTGACCAGGTTGACCCAGAAGGGTGCCCCATTCAGGTGGTCAGACGAGTGTGAGGCGAGCTTCCAGAAGCTCAAGACAGCTTTGACTATGACACTGGTATTGGTTTTACCCACAGGTTTAGGATCTTATATAGTATATTATGATGCATCCCGTATTGGTCTGGGTACGGTATTGATGCAGGGTGGCAAGGTTATTGCATATGCTTCGCGGCAGCTGAAGGTTCACGAGAAGAATTACCATGTTCATGAGCTAGAGCTGGCATCCATTGTTCATGCGCTAAAGATTTGGAGGCACTATCTTTACGGCGTGCCATGTGAGGTATTCACGGATCATCAGAGCTTGAAGTATTTGTTCAAGCAAAAGGAGCTCAATTTGATGCTGAGGAGGTGGTTGGAGCTATTTAAAGACTATGATATCACCATATTGTATCATCCCGGGAAGGCCAATGTGGCGGTTGATGCTTTGAGTAGAAAGTCAGCTAGTATGGGTAGCCTTTCTTATATTCCAGTTGGTGAGAGACCGCTTGCATTGGATGTTCAGGCCCTGGCCAATCAGTTTGTGAGGTTGGATGTTTCTGAGCCCAGCCGTGTTCTAGCTTGTATAGTTGCTCGGTCTTTGTTGTTTGAGTGTATCAGAGATCGGCAGTATGACGATCCTCATTTACTTGTCCTTAGAGACACAGTGCGGCACGGTGGTGCCAAGCAGGTTACTGTTGGAGATGACAGAGTTTTGAGGATGCATGGTCGCATTTGTGTGCCTAATGTTGATGGGCTTCGTGAGTTGATCCTTGAGGAGGCCCACAGTTCCCGGTATTCTAATCATCCGTGCGCCGCCAAGATGTATCAGGACTTGCGGCAGCATTATTGGTGGAGGCAAATGAAGAAAGACATAGTTGCATATGTAGCTCGGTGTCTAAATTGCCAGCAGGTAAAATGTGAGCATCAGAGACCTGGTAGTTTACTTCAGAGGTTAGAGATTCCTGAGTGGAAGTGGGAACGTATCACTATGGATTTCGTGGTTGGACTCCCACGGACTCAGAGGAAGTTCGATGTCGTATGGGTCATTGTGGACATGCTGACTAAGTCAGCGCATTTCATTCCTATGGTAGTTACCTATTCCTCGGAGCAGTTGGCAGAGATTTACATCCGCGAGATCGTCCGTCTTCACGGTGTGCCTGTGTCTATCATTTATGATCGAGGTATGTAGTTTACCTTGCACTTTTGGAGAGCAGTACAGCATTTCATCCTCAGACGGACAGTCAGTCTGAGCGCACTATTCAGATCTTGGAGGATATGCTCTGCGCATATGTTATAGACTTCAGAGGATCGTGGGATCAGTTCTTGTCCCTTGCAGAGTTCGCCTACAATAACAGATACTCGTCGAGCATTCAGATGGCTCTCTATGTGGCATTATACGGTAGGCGATGTCGGTTGCCAGTTGGGTGGTTCGAGTCGGGGGAGGCTCGGTTATTGTGTACAGATCTGGTACAGGATGCCTTGGATAAGGTCAAGATTATTCAGGATCGACTTCGCACAGCTCAGTCCAGATAGAAGCGTTATGTCTACCGTAGAGTTTGTGATGTTGCATTCATGTTCGGGGAGAGAGTGTTGCTTCGGGTATACCTATGAAGGGTGTAATGAGGTTCGGAAAGAAGGGCAAGTTGAGCCCTAGGTATAGCGTACCTTTTGAGATTCTGGAGAGAATGGGATAGGTGGCTTACAGGCTTGCGTTACCACCGGGGTTATCATCAGTTCATCCGGTGTTCCATGTGTCCATGCTACGGAAGTATCACGGTGATCCGCCCCATGTGTTAGATTTCAGCTCTGTCTATTTAGACAAGATTTGACTTACGAGGAGGAGCCCGTGGCCATTCTAGCCCGGCAGGTTCGCCAGTTGATATCAAAGAGTTATCATTCAATTCAAGTGCAGTGGAGAGGTCAGCTCATCGAGGCAACTACTTGGGAGTCCGAGTCGGACATGCGGAGTAGATATCCACATCTTTTCACTAGCCCGGGTACTTTTCTAAGTCCTTTCGAGGACGAACGATTATTTTATAGGTGGAGAATGTGATGACCCGATAGGTCATCTTATATTTTAGAACCTAATTCTGCGTTACAAGGTCTCAAAAACCTTATTTTGGCCTTCCTTGATTTGCGTGCACAGTCCGGGTATTGTCCCGGAAGGCTTATATGTGAAAACCTGATAAAAATAAGAACTTTTGCCTTAAAACTTCAGTTGAGTTGACTTTGGTCAACATTTTTGGTAAACAGGCTCGGATCTATGTTTTGACGGTCCCAGTGGGTACGTATCGAATTATGAGACTTGGGCGTATGCCCGGAATCGAATTCGGAGGTCCCTAGCTCGAGTTATGAATTTTTGATGAAACTAAAAAGTCTGAAAATTAATTATTTTTAAGAATTGGTTGATGTTTGGCCTTGTTGATACCGGGCCCGTTTTTTAGTTTTGGAGCCCGGTATAGGTCCAATATAATATTTATGACTTATTTGTGAAATTTGGTGAGAAACGGAGTTGGTTTGACGTGATTCGAACGTCCGATTGTGAAGCTAGAAATTTTAAAGCGTTCTTGAGAATCGCATTCGATTTGGTGCTAAATTCGTAGTTCTAGGTGTTATTTTAGAGATTTGATCACGCGACCAAGTCCGTATGATGTGTTTAGACTTGTGTGCATGTTTGTTTTGGATCCCCGGGGCTCGGGTGAGTTTCGTTTAGGCTACGGGATATTTTAGACTTGGAAAATATGGTGTGTCTATGCTGTATTTGGTGTCTACTATGTTGTGCTTCGCGATCGCGTAGTCACTCTCGCGATCGCAAAGGGGAAACTGGGCTGGGGAGGATTATACTCTACGCGAACGCGAGACCATGGTCGTAAACGCGGAGCATTGGGGGGAGTTGCTCTATGCGAACGTGACCCATCGAACGCGAACGCGTAGCTTTAGATAGGCTGGGCAGGGGACCTGGGAAACTCTATGCGAAAACGAGTCCTGTATCGTGAATGTGAAGGTAAGGCGGGCTAAACCTTCGCGAACGCGTAAAGCCTCCCACGATCGCGTAAGTCCTTAGGAAGCTGCTCTTCGCGAACACGGCAGTGTTCACGCGATCGCGATGAACACTGTCGCCCAACACTTAAAACATAATCCAAAAATGGGATTTGGCCATTCTTGCTAAAATTTCAAAACTAGAAGACCAAGAGGCGATTTTCAAAAGATAATTTCTTCCCCAAAGTGTTGATAAGTGATTCTGAACCATTTTCTTTCAATTATCCATTTCATTTCATAAATGTTCAACCTAAAATCTAGAGTTGTCATGGTAGAATTAAAGGTTTGGGTAAAAACTAGGGATTTCGGAAATTTGGGGATATAGACCTCAATTTGAGGTCGGATTCCAAAACCAATTATATATCCGGGCTCGGGGGTGAATGGGTAAATGGATTTTGGGAAATCTAAATTTCTGCAATATAATTGATTCCTTTAGCAATATTTGATATTATTGAGTCATTTTTGAATAGATACGAGTGGTTTGGAGGTGAATTCTAGAGGAAAAGTTGTGATTAGGAAGTGTTATGTCTAACTTTGACTTGAGGAAATTAGGAACCTCAGACTATTTGTTATGTGAAATTCATGTGAGCGGCGCATATGTGAGGTGACGAGTACTTATGCGCCGCCAATTTACCTGTTTTCCATGTTTCCCCCATTTTTCTTATATTGTCTCTTCCCTATGACTAATTGCTACGTGTTTATACTAGTATTGTTAAATTGATCGTTCTTATCATGTTTACGGATTTTCTGGTGATAATTGAGTATTTATTTCAAAGTTGAGATTGATATTGTGGAACCAAATATTGAAGTAAGGTTTGTACTTGTTATTCTATCTCCTGTTGTTATTTATTCATTGCATTATAGTAAGGGAGAGTGTTTATGCACGAAGGGTGATTCCGTGCCATATTGTGAGTGTAAAAGCACGAAGGGTGATGCCGCGCCACATTGTGAGTGTCGATGCACGAAGGGTGATGTCGTGCCATAATATGAGAGTTAATGCACGAAGGGTGATGTCGTGCCATAATATGAGAGTTAATGCACGAAGGGTGATGTCGTATCATTTCTATTGATTTTATGGTGAGATTGAGAGTAAAAGAACGAAGAGTAATGCCGTGCATTTTTCCTTTATTGTGTTCGCCGTTCTTGTTGATTCACAGTATATTGGTTGTTCTAGCTATCATTCTAATATAGTTCTTTATCTCGTATTTCCCCCAGCATATTTCCCCTCCCGATATTTCTTATCTAGCTCTTCATTATTGTTATTTGTATATACACTGTTAAATTGTACAGGTTGATTTGTAGGTGCCTTGCCTTAGCCTCGTCACAACTTTGTCGAGGTTAGGCTCGACACTTACCAGTACATGGGGTCGGTTGTACTGATACTACACTCTGCACGTTTTGTGCAGATTTTGGTACCGGCTCGGGTTGATTGAGATTTTAGCTGTTGGACCCGCTATCTGGAGCCTCAAGGTAGATCTGTCGGCGTTCACAGACCTTGAAGTCCCCGTCTATCTTTCTATTTTACTGTTTCTTTCATTCAAACAATTGTATTTCTTTCAAACTATTACTTGTAGTAAATTCTAGAATGCTCTTGAATTGTGACTCCAGATCCGGGTGGTAGTAATTAATACAGTTTTTATATTATTTCGGACTTATTATATTTCACCGTAGCTAATTATTGTTATTTACTTTTACTGAATGGTAATAAGGATTTGGTTTAATGATTCTCTCATTGGGTTGCCTAGCAAGTGAAATGTTAGGCGCCATCACGGTCCCGACGATGGGGATTCTGGGTCGTGACAATTAACTCCCCCTGATGAGAGCATCAATTTACATCCTTGAGCCTTCGCATCCCAATCTTGTACACTAGTTTCTTGAAGGTTGGCGTCGGTAGAGATTTGGTGAACAAATTAGCCATATTATCACTTGAACAAATCTGTTGCACATTGAGATCACCATTCTTTTGAAGATCATGTGTGAAAAATAACTTTGGTGAACTGTGTTTTGTCTTATCTCTTTTTATGAATCCTTCCTTCAATTGGGATATGTATGTTGCATTGTCTTCATACAAAATTGTGTGTAGTTTGTCACACATCAAACCACATTTGTCTCTAATAAGATGTATTATAGACCTCAACCATACACATTCTCGGCTTGCTTCATGAATAGAAATTATCTCAGCATGATTAGATGAAGTAGCCACGATTAATTGCTTAGTCGATCGCCAAGATATGGAAGTGCTTCCATATGTAAACACGTAGCCTGTTTGAGATCGAGCATTGTGTGGGTCAGATAAATACCCAGCATCGGCATAACCAAGAAGATCGGAACTGGAATTATTGCCATAAAATAATCCCATATCGGTAGTTCCTTTTAGATACCGTAATATTAGTTTGATTACATTACAATGTCTCCTTGTAGGAGCAAAGTTATATCTTGCTAAGACATTAACTAAAACAATTATGCCATGCCTTGTAGTTTTAGCAAGGTACATTAGTGCACCAATTGCACTAAGATACTATAACGACCCGACCGGTCATTTTACTTTCTAGAACCCTGTTCCACTAAATAAGACTTCACGTATATGTTTTTACTGTTTTATGACTTATGGGGATGGTTAGTTCGGGATTTGGAAGGGTTCAGGTTGAAATCAGAACACTTGGTACCTTAAGGTTGGCTTAAAAGGCCAAGTTTGACTTTGGTCAATATTTTTAGTAAACGACCCCGTAATCGGGATTTGGCGGTTCCAATAGGTTGGTACGATAATTTTGGACTTGGGCGTATGTTCAGATCGGGTTTGGATGATCCGGGAATGTTTCGGCGCCTAATAGTGAAAGTTGGTTCTTGAAGATTTTAAAAGTTCTTTAGATTTGGTTTGGAGCGGGTTTTGGTGTTATCGAGGTCCAAACGGAATTCCGAGACCGGGAATAGTTCCGTAATGTCACTTAAGACTTGCATGTAAAATTTGGTGTAATTCCGGATAGTTTAAGTACGTTTCGGCGCGTTGGAAGTAAATTGAAGAACTTGAAGTTCTTAGGTTTGATTTAATGGGTTTTGGGGTGCGATTCTTAGTTTTAATATTATTTCGGGCATTCCGAGAGTTAGAGCGAATCCGTTTTATGATTCCAAACTTGTTGGTATGTTCGGGCGGGGCCCCGAGGGTCAATCGGACGAGGCTTGGACTAAGTTAGAAGTTGGGAGCAACAGTTGAAGCTCCAGTTCTGTCATAACCACACATGCGCTTGGGCCAGCCGCAGATGCGAGCTTGCAGGTGCGAGCCGTGAGCCGCATAAGCGGAAATGCGAAGGAATCCCAGGCATCGCAGATGCGGAGGAATTTACGCACCTGCATGACCACAGGTGCGGGCAGTGTTGTCACAGGAGCGAAAAGGGCTCACAGATGCGGAGCCCGACCAGGCGAGGGAAAGGCGCACATGCGAAGGTCCTGCCGCAGGTACGGGACTGCAGATGCGGCCAACGCACCGCATGAGCGAAAATTGCTGGGGCAGTGCACTTCATTTAATACGGGACTTAGGCATTTTTCTCCCATTCTTCACACATGTGGGCGATTGTTTGAGCTTCAAAAGGGGAGATTTCAACCTAGCTATTAAGGGTAAGTAATTCCTACCTTAATGTGAGTTTAATACATCGATTATGGATATAGTTTAACATGAAAATTTGTAGAAATCATGGGTTTAGATGAAAAAACATAGGGTTTAATAAAAATGAGATTTTACCACGAAAATGATATGAAACTTGGTGAAAATCATGCATTATGTTCCTAAGGTTATAGGTAACAACTTTCTTCAACATTTTCCGGAATCCGGGCATGTGGGCCCGGGGGTGAATTTTAGGAATCTTCCAAGTTAGGTTGGGTAATCACTTTAATAGTGTAGATATGAACTTTTGAGCATAGATTGAGTGATTCATGTAATGTTTGGCTAGTTCCGAGTCGTTTGCCATCAAATTTGGAGGTTTGAGCGCATTCTTGAATTGGGAAGTAGGCTTTGAGATGAGGTAAGTCTCCTTTCTAACCTTGTAAGAGGGAACTTACCCCATAGGTAAACTTAATTAATATGTGTTGTTATTTGTGGGGGGGCTACGTACGCACGAAGTGACGAGAATCTGTACGTAGCTATTATTCATATTTATGTCCGGGTAGTTTTAGGTTTACACCATGCTTGTGGACACCGTTATCTGATCATATTTGTTCACTGTATCAAATAGAACTAAGTTGAGGATTTTTAAGGATTTAAAAACTTCAAGTTGAATTGTCTATATTTTGAAAAGAATCAAGAAAGGATTATGATTTATCGATAAATTTATATTTGACCGCGTTGCATGTATGATTCACGAGTGGGGTAATAGATGCATCTATGGTTCGCGTCGTTCGACCCTCGACAGTGCACAGTTTACATTTATGTTTGATCGGACCGAGCGTCCTCGGTGATATTCGTATGTGATAATAGAACTGGAAATTTCTTTCATAATGGGTATAAATTCATTATTTGTGTGATCATATGTTCTGAAGGAAGGAAGTGATTTAAGTTCTTAAATATGGTGAAGACTTGTTCAGTTATATCTTGTTCTGAGTCTTATTGTTGTATATCATGCTTAATTAGAATCTCATATTATCATGTTATTGGCCCTAATAAGTGTCGGAGTCGACCCCTCATCATCTTCGAGGTTAGACTAGATACTTACTGGGTAAATATTATTTATATACTCACGCTACACTTTTGTACTTAATTGTACAAAATATGAGGCAGGTGCATCTGGTTACCAGTCCGGTGCGCAGATTTGATCCCCATCTCAAGACTTCACGGTGAGCTGCCTTCCGAGACGTTCTACAGCAGCTGGAGTCTCTCTTATGTTTTATTTTTCTATCTATTTCCTTTCAGACAGCAGGCTAGTATTCTTTTGTATATTCTACTAGATTGCACACATACTTGTGACACCAGGTTTTGGCACACACCCTAGTAGACTTATGATTTTTGTATTATTTACATGATTACGATTTGTACTCGTTGCTTCCGTTTAATTTTGTCACATTGGTAAATTTCTAAATCTTTTCAACAAATGTAGAATTATTATCCACTTAAGTAACTTACCCAAATGGGAATTCACTAGTTCGATAAGTGTTGGCTTGCCTAACAACGGTGTTGGGCGCCATCACAGCCTATAATGGAATTGGGTCGTGATAACATGGTATCAGAGCATTAGGTTCACGTAGGTCTCACAAGTTATGGGCAGGCCTAGCAGAGTCTTGCGGATCGGTGCGGAGACGTCCGTACTTATCTTCGAGAGTCTATAGGGTGTTAGGAAACTACTCTTTATTCATCTCATATCATGCAGTTGATGGTATACTAAATTCCTTTCTCTCATTGTCTCACAGATGATGAGGGCATGTACGACGGATGTTCCAGACCTGGGAGGAGCTACTTTCCCCGTTGCTAGAGGCCGGGGCAGAGGCCGGAGGAGGGCACCGACCCAAGGTAGGGGACGAGGGAATCCCAGAGCTGCCCCAGTATCACCAACAGCGGATCTAGTGGAGGATCCCATCATCGAGAAGCAGGGCGAGGTGCCTGCCGCAGAGCCAGCCCCGGGCTTTCAGAAGGTCATGGGCCGTATGTTGCGGTTCATGGATACCATGACTCAGGCTGGTTTATTTCCAGCAGACCCAGCCACATCTCAGGTGGGAGGGGGAGCACAGACACCTACCGCTCAGGCCCCTGGGCACGCAGCTGTAGTATACTAGACTCCGGGTACACTACCCGTGGGTAGGGCCCAGCAATTATCGCAGCTGCACCGAGCCTAGACCAGCTACGAACGGTGATCCGCAGAATCTATTGGACAGATGGACTAGGCTACACCCTCATATCTTCAGGGGCGAGCGACATGAGGATCCCCGGTACTTCATTGACCAACGTAGGGACAGACTGCACAATATGAGGATATTGGAGTCCCATGGGGTTGATTTCACTACTTTCCAGCTGGAGGGCAGGGCCCGTAGATGGTGGCAGTCTTATCTTCTTGGCAGACCAGCGGGTTCTCCTCCCATGACCAGCCTAACAACGGTGTTGGGCGCCATCACGACCTATAATGGAATTGGGTCATGACAGATACGGTACTTCAGGACCAAGAATCTCGTCATTCTTTTCTTGAGGTCGGAACGGGTCCTTATTCACATCAAATGATCGAACAATCATCGGAGTACTTAATGGATGTGCTCCATCCATGTAAAATCATTTCAATACCTTTTCTATGTAGGCAGATTGATGAACAAAAGTCCCGTTTGCCAAATGTTCAATTTGCAAACCAAGACATAATTTTGTCATTCCGAGATTTTTCATCTTGAATTCCTTTTTTAAATAATCAATTACCTTTTGGAGTTCTGCAGGGGTTCCAATAAGGTTTATGTCATCAACATAGACAGCAAGTACAACAAAACTCTGGTGTTGTTTTTTGTAATGACTCGGTCGGTCGTTTTGAGAGTTGTAGCCACGATTTCCCATTTACTACTCATTTTGTACTTTATAGCTGTTATGTGACTTGCCGGGGTAGTTGGTTCGGGTCCGGTGAGGTTTTGTAATGAATTGAGACACTTAGTCTCCAAGCTAAAAACTTAAGTTGAAAAGGTTGATCGGACGTTGACTTATGTGTAAACGACCTCAAAATAGAATTTTGATGATTCCAATAGCTTCGTATGGTAATTTTGGACTTAATAGCGTGTCTAGAAAATTATTTGGAGGTCCGTAGTTAAATTAGGCTTGAAATGGCTAAAATAAAAATTTGAGTTTGGAAGTTTGACTGGGGAGTTGACTTTTTGATATCAGGGTCGAAATCCGATTCTGAAAATTTGAATAGGTCTGTTATGTCATTTATGACTTGTGTGCAAAATTTGAGGTCAATCGGACTTGATTTGATAGATTTCAGCATCGAATGTAGAAGTTAAAATTTTTTAAGTTCATTAAGCTTGAATTGGGGTATGATTCGTGGTTTTAGCGTTGTTCGATGTAATTTGGGGTTTCGACTAAGTTCGTATGATGTTTTAGGACTTGTTGGTGTATTTGGTTGAGGTCCCGGGGGCCTCGGGTGGATTTCGGGTAGTTAACGGGCTAGTTTTGGACTTGTTGGAATTTCAGAAAAATCTGATGTTCTGTTGCTGGTTTCCTTCATCGCGTTCGCGAGAGAGGTCTCGCATTCTCATAAGGTACCTGGAAGCCAGCAAAGTTTTGTTCTTCGCGTTCACATACGAGGGGTCACGTTCATGAAGGCCTGGACTCAGCACGCACCGCGTTCGCGTGGACGAGCTCGCGTTCGCGAAGAGAAAGAAGAGGCAGCTGGGACCCCCACACATTGGGTCTTTGCGTTTGCGATAGGCATCCCGCATTCGTGAAGCTTAAGATCTGACAGGCATCACGTTTGCGAGAGGAGCCTCGTGTTCACGAAGAAGAAATTTTGGCAGGCGCATTTTTGTGCTTCGCGAATGCGAGGCAAGGGCCGCGTTCGCGAAGAAGAAACTACTAGACAGAAAGTTTAAGTTCCCATTTTCCATTTTTGGCGAATTGGAGCTCGGTAAGAGGCAATTTTTGGGAGATTTTCAAGGAAAATAACGGGGTAAGTGTTTTTAACTCAATTTTGGTCAAATTGCTCGAATCCATGGTTGTTTTTAATATTTAATCGGTGAATTAAATTGGAATATTTAGAAAACCCTCTTGGTTTAAATTGAAGATTTGAGGGTCGAGTTGATGTCGGAATTTGATAAAATTTGTATGGTTGAACTCGTGGTTGAATGGGCGTTCATTTTTTGTAACTTTTGTCGGGTTCCGAGATGTGGCAATTTTTGAGTGAAATTTCATATTTTTGTTGAAAAATCTATATTTTCATATGAAATTAATTCCTATAATTTGTATTGACTGAATCAAATTAATTATGACTAGATTTGAGCCGATCGGAGTCGGAAAATCGAGGAAAAGGCATACTACTTGACTGATTGAATGTGGTTTGAGGTTAGTAGCTTGTCTAACCCTCTGTAGGGGAAATATCCCTTAGGATTTGAAACTGTTGTAATATTTTGTGATATGTGAGCGCCGTGTATGTGAGGTGACGAGTGTGTACACGGGCTAAATTTGGAAATATCGATTATTGCTGAGTAGTCTTTTTTTGAATTATTTAACTGAGTTACTTTAGTTTATGTAGTGATCATATTAGCCTAGTATCACATATCTACATGCCTTAGCTCTTACTTACAATATGTGCAACATGCTTAGCTGGATTACTTGCTTCCTTTATTTGATTTAAATCTTTAACTGTAAGATTTCTTGCTGAAAATTTGTTGTTCCTCCGACTACCTGCTGCATATTTATTTTGGGACTACGAGGCGGTTCCTCGGGAGATCCTCATGTACTTCATAGTTACTTTGAGACTACGAGGCGGTTCCTCGGGAGATCCCCTTGTACTGCATATTTACTTTGGGACTACGAGGCGGTTCCTCGGGAGATCCCCTTGCACTGCATATTTACTTTTGGACTACGAGGGGGTTCCTCGGGAGATCCCCTTGCACTGCATATTTACTTTTGGGACTACGAGGCGGTACCTCGGGAGCGCCCTTGTTGTTTACCTCTATTTGTTGTGTCGTTCACTCCTCAGTCATTTCATTAAATTATTATATCCTCTATCTTATTATTTTCTATTATTTCCAGTAGGGCCTGACCTGACCTCGTCACTACTCTACCGAGGTTAGGCATGGCACTTACTGGGTACCGTTGTGGTGTACTCATGCTACTCTTCTGCATATTTTTTTGTGCAGATCCAGGTACTGCTTACCAGCCCAGATATCAGTGAGCTACCTGTATATGGAGACTTCAAGGTATATCTGTCAGCATCCGCAGACCTCGGAGTCCCCCTCTATCCTTATCATGTTGTTTTCTTATTTTAGTAGACTTTGATATATAGAGGCATTTAGTATTTCTATTAGAAGCTTGTGACTTGTTTCTATCGGGTTTTGGGAGATTGTAGTTCTTTGACTTATAGTTTTGTAATTACCGGCCAGTCGTTTTGAGAGTAATATCCCTGATCCCCTATTTACTATTTTTCATGTATCTGTTTCTGCTTATATGACTTTCTGGGAGGTCTTGTTTTTGGTTTCGGGGTGTTTTAGAACACTTAGTCCCTAAAACGGAAGCATAATTCTTAGGATTTTGACCGTAGTCGGAATTACGTAAAGACGACTCCAAAATGGAGTTTCGTCGGTTCCGTTAGCTCTGTTGGGTGAATTTGAGGTCTGTACATAAATTAGGCTTGAAATGGCGAAAGTCGAATTTTTGAAAAGTTTGACCGGGGTTTAACTTTTTCATATCAGGGTCGGATTCCAATTTTGGAAGTTCGAGTAGGTCCGTAATGATGAATATGACTTGTGTGCAAAATTTGAGGTCAATCGGACGTGATTTGGTATGATTCGGCATCATTTGTAGAATTTGGAAATTTCGAAGTTCATTAAGTTTGGATTGTAGGGTGATTCTTGTTTTTGTTGTTTTTTGACGTGGTTTGAGGGCTCGACTATGTTCGTATGGTGTTTTAGGCCTTGTTGGTATATTTAGTTGAGGTCCCGGGGGCCTCGGGTGTATTTCGGATGATTAACGGTTTGAATTTGGACTTAGGCAAATGGCTGAAGCCTTTTGATATCTGGTGGTTTTTGCAGTCTCGCATGTGCGAATGAAGGAGCGCAGAAGTGGGAGTTGAGGAGATGGCCAGGGGTCGTAGGTGTAAGGGACTTTCTGCATCTGTGAGCCGACAGATGTGCTTAAAGCTCTGCAGATACGGAGAGTGAGCTGGAGGGGGGTGAACGCAGAAGCGGACCATTGTCTGCAGGCGCGCACACGCAGGCGCGGCCACTTCACCGTAGATGCAGACCCAGCCCTTTAAGTCATTTACGCACCTGCGAGGGAAATTCCGCAGGTGCGGCGTCGTAGGTGCGACAGTGTGTCCGCAGATGCGAAAGAACTGGGCAGAAAATGGGATTTTGAGGGTTTGACTCCCATTTAGATTTTGGAACTTTGAGAGCTCGGTATGAGGCAATTATTTGAGGTTTCTTCAAGAAGATTGTTGGGGTAAGTGATTCTAACTCGGATTGGACTATATTTCATGAATCTATTGCTATTTTCATCATCTAATTAGGGATTTGAGTTGTAAATTTGGAGGAAAATGGTAGAAACTTCATAGGCTACAATTTCGAGTTTTGGAAGGATATTTGAGGTTGGATTCGAGTAATTCTTGTAAGGTTGGGCTCGTGAGTGGATGGGTGTTCATATTTTGTGACATTTGTTGGGTTTCGAGACATGGGCCCGGGGGCCGATTTGAGCATATTTCGGATTTTGGCTTATAGTTTCTTATTTTTCTTATGGAATTGATTCTTTTAGACTATATTAATTATACCGTACTACTTCTGGCTAGATTCGGGGCATTTAGAGATTGATTCGAGGGGCAAAGGTATTGCGGAGTAGGATTTTGCGCAGTTTGAGGTAAGTAACAGTTTTAAATCTGGTCATGAGGGTATGAAACCCCGGATTATTGGATTATGTGAGTATTTTAGAGGTGACAGGCGTGTGGGTGTGCACCGTAGGAATTGTGACTTGGTCCATTCTGTGAAACTGTAAAGTTGAATAACTTGTTGCTAGCTATATGCTCTCCCTGTGTTATAGAAATTTGACTACAAATCATGTTAGAAATCATGCTTAGGCTATGTGATGGTACTGTTGGGACCCGTAGAGGTCGCGTACTTGTTGAATTATTTGCTAATTGTTATCTTGTGCTCAATCATGGTTTTACTTGCGTATCATATCTCAGTCTTTTATTGATTCTTGTTGATATACTATGTTATCTTTGTTTGGGCCGATCTTTGTGAATTTCGAGAACCCGAGAGACTAGAGAGGTTGATGACTGAGTGAGGTTGTGGGCCTGTCTGTGATGTATTGATAAAATGGCACGTGATTTATCCATGCAGCATGTGAGTTGTCCGTGCGGATATAGTGCTTGGACTATAAGGATCCCCTTTGGAGTCTGCACACCCCCAGTGAGCGCAGGTACCTATTGAGTGTGAGTGCTGAGGGCTGAGAGCCGAGTGATTGAGTTGAGTGACTGTTGCCCTGAGAGGCTATACTTGTTTTTTTGTCTGTTGATGCACTTAGTTGCTATCTGTCATTGTCGTGAAATTTCTGAAAGATTCTATATTCGGATTTACCTGCAGTTTAACTGTATAAAACTGATTCGAATTGAACTGCCAGATTTGAAATTATGTCTAATCTTTGCTTGAATTATTGAAAATGAACTGTATTTGTATAGCTCGTCAGTACCTTCTCAGTTCCTTATTTATTTTTGTTACTTGCTGAGTTGGTTGTACTCATCCTACACCCTGCAATTCATGGGGAGACACATGTGTGTTTGATCATGGAGGTCATTGAGTTCGTGCGTGATCGAGTACCGGAGACTACGAGGTAGTTGCCGGCGTCCGTAGACCTTGTCTCTCCTTCTATGTTTTCTTTATTTTCAGTATTGATACTTAGACATTGTTTGTATTAGACTGGATATCTAGATGCTCATGATTCAATGACACCCTGATGTCGGGCTATTTTTCCGCACTTATATTTTTGGTTTTTACCCCCGTTTTATGCAAAACTCCGGTTATTTTAAATGTCTTAATTTATTTTTGTTAAATTTTGAAAGTGTTTTGGAAAGGTCGGCTTGCCTAGTATCACGATAGGCGCCATCACGACGGGTTAGGTTTTTGGTCGTGACAAGTTGGTATTAGAGCCTAGGTTACATAGGTCTCACGAGTCATGAGTAGGTTTAGTAGAGTCTTGCGGATCGGTACGGAGGCGTGTGTAATTATCTTCGAGAGGCTGCCGAACCCTTAGGAAAAACTTCACATTCTTGAATTCTTGTTGTGCGAATCTGTTGATTCTGTTGACTAAATATCTGTTATTTCATGCTCTCACAGATGGTGAGGACTCATACTACGGGGTAGGACGGACAGCCACTAGTACCACCAGCCAGGGCCGCGAGAGGCCGAGGTCGCAGTAAAGGCCGCAGTAGGGGCAGAGGTGCAGCCCGCACAACACCTGGGGTAGTACCTGCAGACCCACTTATTGCCCCAGCTCATGAGTAGGCTCCAGTGGTGGACGAGCCTATGGGACCAGTTCAGGCACCATCCGTGCCCATTGTGATTCCAGGCCTTCAAGAGGACTTAGCTCAGATTCTGACCGTGTTTACCAATCTTGCTCAGGTTGTCTCTGTTCCGGCCGTAGCTGCCACTTCTCAGGTCGGGGGAGTTGCTCAAACTCCCGCTGCCCGCACACCAGAGCAGGTGGTACAGGGACTCTAGACATCGAGGGCACCACCAGCCTAACCGGTTGCAGCTGCTCAGGACTATGTGGTTCCTGTCATGCCTGATGATGAGCAGCATCGGTTGGAGAGGTTTGGGAGACTCCAGCCTCCATCTTTCTGTGGTACTGAGGGAGAGGACGCACAAGGCTTCTTGGACAGGTGTTAGAGGATACTCCATACAGCAGGTATTCTAGAAGCCAGTGGGGTCTCGTTCACTACTTTTCAGTTCTCTGGGGCTGCCTTCAGTTGGTGGGAGGCTTACGAGAGGCGTAGGCCAGTCAGTGCAGCACCCTTTACCTGGCAGCAGTTCTCCGGTCTATTCCTGGAGAAGTTCTTACCTCAGCCTCGTAGAGAGGAGTTGCACAAGCAGTTCGAGTAGCTTCTTCAGGGTGATATGTCTGTGATGCAATATGAGATGAGATTTTCAGAGTTGGCTAGTTATGCTATCTGGTTGCCATAGAGACGCCTCTGTATTATTTGACCTGATTCCACTTATTCATATGTGTCCTCGTATTTCGCTCATTATATAGATATGCCCCGTGAGTCTCTAGTTTCATCTGTTCATGTATCCACTCCAGTGGGTGATACTATCATTGTGGACCATGTATATCGGTCATGTGTGGTGACTATTGGGAGTTTGGAGACCAGAGTAGATCTCTTGTTGCTTAGTATGGTCGATTTTGACGTGATTTTGGGTATGGATTGGTTGTCTCCATGTCATGTTGTTCTAGATTGTCACGCTAAGACCGTGATGTTGGCGATGCCGGGGTTGCCGAGGGTTGAGTGGAGCGGCTCTATAGACTATGTTCCCAGCAGAGTGATTTCATACTTGAAAGCTCGGCGGATGGTTGAGAAGGGTTGTCTCACTTATCTGGCCTTTGTGAGGGATGTTAGTGCGGTGGCCCCTGCTATTGATTCTGTTACAGTGGTGCGAGATTTCCCGGATGTGTTTCTACAGACCTGCCAGTCATGCCGCCCGATAGGGATATTGATTTTGGTATTGATTTGGTGCCGGAAACGCATCCCATTTCTATTCTACCGTACCATATGGCACCGGCTGAGTTGAAGGAGCAGCTCTAGGAACTCCTTGATAAGGGGTTTATTCTGCCTAGCATGTCACCTTGGGGTGCACCAGTTCTATTTATGAAGAAGAAGGATGGTACTATGAGAATGTGCATTGATTATAGACAGTTGAACAAGGTCACAATCAAGAACAAGTATCCTTTGCCTCGTATTGATGATTTGTTTGACCAGCTTTAGGGAGCGATGGTGTTCTCCAAGATTGATTTGAGGTTAAGGTATTACCAGCTGAAGATTCGGGACTCAGATATTCTTAAGACAGCTTTCAGGACCCGATATAGCCATTATGAGTTCCTTGTGATGTCTTTTGGGCTGACCAACGCCCCAACACCGTTCATGCATTTGATGAAAAATGTATTTCAGCCTTATCTTGACTCGTGCATTATTGTATTCATTGATGACATCCTGGTCTACTCTCGTAGTTGGGAGGAGCATGCCCAGCATTTGAGGTTTGTGTTAAAGCAGTTGAGGGAGGAGAAGCTTTATGCAAAGTTCTCCAAGTGTGAATTTTGGCTCAGTTCAGTGGCATTCTTGGGGTACGTGGTGTCCAGTGAGGATATTCAGGTAGACCCAAAGAAGATAAAGGCGGTTCAGAGTTTGCCCAGACCGTTCTCAGCCATGGAGATTCAGAGTTTTCTCGGTTTGGCTTGTTATTACCGTCATTTTGCGGAAGGCTTCTCATCCATTGCATCGCCCTTGACTAAATTAACCCAAAAGGGTGCTCCTTTCAGGTGGTCGAAGGAGTGCGGGGAGAGCTTTCAGAAGCTCAAGACTGCTTTGACCACGGCTCCAATTCTAGTTCTGCCATCAATTTTTGGTTCTTACACAGTGTATTGTGATGCCTCGCGGATCGGCATTGGGTATGTTCTGATGCAGAAGGGTAGAGTTATTGCTTATGCTTAGCTCCAGTTGAAGCGCCATGAGAAGAACTATCATGTCCGCGACCTTGGGTTAGCAGCTATTGTTCACGCCTTGAAGATTCGGCGGCACTATTTATACGGGGCCCATTGTGAGATGTACACTGATCATCGGAGTTTGCAACATCTATTCAAATAGAAGAATCTTAACTTGCGTCAGTGGAGGTGGTTGGAGATTCTTAAGGACTATGATATTACCATTTTGTATCATCCTAGGAAGGCCAATATGTTAGCCGATGCCTTGAGTCGTCGGGCGGAGAGTTTGGGGAGCTTAGCATATCTTCTAGCAGCAAAGAGGCCATTGGCATTGGATGTTCAAGACTTGGCTAGCCAGTTTGTTAGATTGGATGTTTCTGAGCCGAGTCGAGTATTGGCTTGTGTGGTCTCTAGGTCTTCTCTTTATGATTGTATCAGGGAGCGTCAGTAGGATGACCCCCATCTGCTTGTCCTTAAGTACACGGTCCAGTACGGTGATGCTAAGGAGATCACTATTGGGGATGATGGTGCATTGAGGATGCAGGACAGGCTATGTGTGCCCAATGTAGATGGTTTGCATGAGTTGATTCTCCAGGAGGCTCACAGTTTGCGGTATTTTATTTATCCGGGTGCCGTGAAGATGTATCAGGACTTGAGACAGCATTATTGGTAGAGGAGAATGAAGAAGGACATAGTGGAGTATGTAGCATGGTACGGAAATTGCCAGCAGGTGAAGTATCAGCATCAGTAACCAGGTGGGCTACTTCAGAAGTTAGAGATTTCGGAGTGGAAATGGGAGCGGATCACTATGGATTTTGTTGTTGGGCTTCCACGGACTCAGCGGAAGTTTGATGCAGTTTGGGTGATTGTGGACCGGCTAACCAAGTCAGCTCATTTTATTCCTGTGATGACTACCTATTCTTCAGAGCAGCTGACTCGAGTATATATCCGCGATATCGTCAGGCTTTATGGCGTACCGGTATCTATCATCTCTGACCGGGGTATGCAGTTTACATCACGGTTCTGGAGGGTCGTACAGCATGAGTTGGGTACTCAAGTAAAGTTGAGCACAACATTTCACCGTCAGACGGAGAGACAGTCTGAGCGCACTATTTAGATATTAGAGGATATTCTCGGTGCGTGTGTGATGGAGTTTGAGGGTTCGTGGGATCAGTTCTTGCCACTAGCGGAGTTTGCCTACAATAACAAATATCAGTCGAGCATCCAGATGGCACCGTAGGGGGTTCTGTATGGTAGGCGATGTAGGTCTCCAATGGGTTGGTTCGAGCCGAGCGAGGCTAGTTTATTGGGTACAGACTTGGTTTGGGATGCTGTAGAGAAGGTTAAGGTAATTCAGGATAGACTACGCACAGCCCAGTCCGGACAGAAGAGTTATGCGGAACGGATGGTTCGCGATGTTGCATTCATGGTTGGAGAGTAGGACTTGCTTCGGGTGTCACCCATTAAGGGTGTTATGAGGTTCGGAAAGAAGGTCAAGCTGAGCCCGAGGTTTATCGGTCCATTTGAGGTATTGTGACGTGTTGGGGAGGTTGCTTATGGGCTTGCCTTGCCTCCCAGTCTAGCAGGAGTTCATCCAGTATTCCATGTTTCTATGCTCCAGAAGTATCATGGCGATCCGTCTCACGTGTTGGATTACAGCTCAGTCCAGTTGGACAAGGATTTATCTTATGTTGAGGAGCTGGTGGCAATCTTAGATAGGCAGGTTCAAAAGCGGAGGTCGAAGAATATCGCTTCTGTTAAGGTTCAGTGGAGGGGTCAGCCGGTCGAGGAGGCGACTTGGGATACCGAGCATGATATGCACAGTCGTTATCCTCATCTTTTCACCATTTCAGGTATGTCTCTATACTCGTTCGAGAACGAACGATTGTTTTAAGAGGGGGAGGATGTAACGATCCGACCGGTCATTTTGAGAGTAATAGCCTCGATCCCCTATTTACTGCTTTCCCTGTATCTGTTTCTGCTTATGTGACTTGTTGGGAGGTCTTGTTTTTGGTTTCGGAGTGTTTTGGGACACTTAGTCCCTAAAACGGAAGCTTAAGTCTTAGGATTTTGACCGTAGTCAGAATTGTGTAAAGACGACTCTGGAATGGAGTTTTGTCGGTTTCGTTAGCTACGTTGGGTGATTTTGGACTTAGGAGTGTGTCCGAAATGTGAATTTGAGGTCTGTACCTAATTTAGGCTCGAAATGGCGAAAGTCGAATTTTTGGAAAGTTTGACCGGAGGGTTGACTTTTTGATATCGGGGTCGGATTTCGATTTCGGAAGTTAGAGTAGGTCCATAATGATGAATATGACTTGTGTGCAAAATTTGAGGTTAATCGGACGTGGTTTGGTATGATTCGGCATCGTTTGTAGAATTTGGAAATTTCGAAGTTCATTAAGTTTGGATTGGAGGGTGATTCGTGTTTTTGTTGTTGTTTGACATGTTTTGAGGGCTTGACTAAGTTCATATGGTGTTTTAGGACTTATTGGTATATTTAGTTGAGGTTCTGGGTGCCTAGGGGGTGTTTCGAATGCTTAACGGTTTGAATTTGGATTTAGACAAATGGCTAAAGCCTTCTGATATCTGGTGGTTTCACACCTACGGTGGGGAGACCACAGGTGCGTACTCGCACGTGCGGATGAAGGAGACCAAAAGCGGGAGTTGAGAAGATGGCCAGGGGTCGCAGGTGCGAGAGAATTTCCGCATCTGCGAGCCCGCAGATGCGGAGAGTGAGCTGGAGGGGGGTGAACGCAGAAGCGGACCATTGTCCGTAGGTGCGCACACGCAGGTGCGTCCACTTCATCGCAAATGTGGACCCAACCCTTTAAGTCATTTCCGTACCTGCGAGGGACATTCTGCAGGTGCGGCGTCGTAGGTGCGGTGTCGCAGGTGCGACAATGTGTCCGCAGATGCGGAAGAATTAGGCAGAAAATGGGATTTCGAGGGTTTGACTCCCATTTCGATTTTGGGACTTTGAGAGCTCGGTGTGAGGCGATATTTCGAGGTTTCTTCAAGAAGATTGTTGGGGTAAGTGATTCTAACTCGGATTGGACTATATTTCATGAATCTATTGTTATTTTCATTATCCAATTAGGGATTTGAGTTGTAAATTTGGGGGGAAATGGTAGAAACTTCATAGGCTAAACTTTTGAGTTTTGGAAGGTGATTTGAGGTTGGATTCCAGTAATTCTTGTATGGTTGGGCTCGTGAGTGGATGGGTGTTCATATTTTGTGACTTTTGTTGGATTTCGAGACGTGGGCCCGGGGGCCGGTTTGAGCCTATTTCGGATTTTGATTAATAGTTTCGTATTTTTCTTGTGGAATTGATTCTTTTAGCCTATATTAATTATATCATACTGCTTGTGGCTAGATTGGGGGCATTTGGAGATTGATTTGAGGGGCAAAGGCATTGCGGAGTAGGATTTTGCGCGGTTTGAGGTAAGTAACAATTTTAAATCTGGTCCTAAGGGTATGAAACCCCGGATTATTGGATAATGTAAGTATTTTGGAGGTGATGGGCGTGTGGGCGTGCACCATAGGAATTGGGACTTGGTCCATTCCGTGAAACTGTAAAGTTGAATAACTTGTTGCTAGCTATATGCTCTCCCTGTGTTATAGAAATTTGACTGCAAATCATATTAGAAATCATGCTTAGGCTATGTGATGGTGCTGTTGGGACCCACATATGTCACGTAATTATTGAATTATTTGCTAATTGATGTCTTGTACTCAGTTATGGTTTTACTTGCGTATCATATCTCAGTCTCTTCTTGATTCTTGTTGATACAGTATGGTATCTTTGTTTGGGCCGATCTTTGTGATTTCCGAGAGCCCAAGAGACTAGAGAGGTTGATGACTGAGTGAGGCCGAGGGCCTGTCTGTCAGATATTGATACTATGGCACGTGAGTTGTCCGTTCATCACATGAATTGTCTGTGTGGATCCACATATTGATACTATAGCACGTGAGTTGTCTGTGCAGCATGTGAGTTGTCCATGCGGATATAGCGCTTGGGCTGAAAGGAGCCCCTCCTGAGTCTGCACACCCCCAGTGAGTGCAAGTACCTATTGAGTGTGAGTAGTGAGGGCTGAGAGCCGAGTGATTGAACTATTGTGACGCGTTGAGTTCATGATTGTACTTACTTTTTCATTTGTTGATGCACTTAGTTGCTATCTGTCATTGTCGTGAAATTTCTAAAAGATTCTATATCCGGATTTACCTACACTTTAACTGTATAAAACTAATTTGAATTGAACTGCCGGATTTGAAAGCATGTTTAATCATTGCTGGAATTATTGAAAATGAACTGTATTTGTATAGCTCGTCACTACCTTCTCAGTTCCTTATTTATTTATGTTACTTGCTGAGTTGGTTGTACTCATGATACACTCTGCACTTCTTGTGCAGACCCAGGTGTGTTTGATCACAGAGGTCGTTGAGTTCATGCGTGATTGAGTAGCGGAGACTACGAGGTAGTTGTCGGCGTCCGTAGACCTTGTCTCTCCTTCTATGTTTTCTTTCTTTTCAGTATTGATACTTAGACACTATTTGTATTAGACTGGAGATCTAAATGCTCATGATTCAGTGACACCCCGATGTCGGACTATTTTTCCGCACTTATGTTTTTGGGTTTTACCCCCGTTTTATGCAAAACTCCAATTATTTTAAATGTCTTAATTCATTTTTGTTAAATTTGGAAAGGTCGGCTTGCCTAGTATCACGATAGGCGCCATCACGACGGGTTAGGTTTTGGGTCGTGACAAGTTTTCATTTATTACAACTATTGAGGTTTGAGTTTCAGACCTTATTATGTTATTCCGCAATTTGTTAGGCTTCTCTAGTCTTAGAGACTAGGTGCCATCACGACATCCTATAGAAGGTGAATTGGGGTCGTGATATTTTCTTTATAAAAACACATGGACAAATGGCATTATTTATATAATATTCCTTTAATAAATACTCATTAAGGCAGTTATATCACATTCTTCCTTATTTCTTTAGACCATACAAAGATCTTTGCAATTTGATTGAAAGCATTTCCCGGGACTTTGAATTATGTGCGTCAGGCATTTTAAACCCCTCGGGAATTTTCATGTATATCACATTATCAAGTGAGTCGTAGAGGTAGGTTGTAACCACATCCATTAAATACATGTTAAGCTTTTCATGGACAACAAAACTAATGAGATAACAGAACATTATAGCATCCATAATAGGAAAATACGTCTCTTTATAATCGATACCAGGCCTTTGTGAAAATCCTTGTGCAACAAGGCGTGCCTTATATCTTTGTACCTTATTTTTCTCATTCCTTTTACGTACAAAGACCCATTTATACCCAATATCCTTAACACCATTAGGTGTTTGGACTACAAACCCAAAACCTTCACATTTCGCAAGTGAAGTTAATTCTGCTTGGATAGCGTCTTTCCATTTTGGCCAATTATTTCTCTGTCTGCATTCATCGACAGATGTTTTGGTTCAAGATCCTCATCTCGTTGCATTATTTCAACAGCGACATTACAAGCAAAAACGTTATCAATAACAATATTATTTCGGTTCCATCTTTTTCTCATTGAGACATAACTTATTGAGATCTCTCTATTCTCATCATTTTCAGGTACCTGAACCTCCCCTGTGGTTTTATCATTTATTGTGTCTTTGTGATCTTCTTGAGCCACTACCTCCGTATTATGATCACTTTGATCATTTGCTCCTTTTCTTTTTCGAGGGTTTTTATCCTTAGAACCGATTGGTCTACCACGTTTCAAACATGGTTTAAACTCATTTGATTTAATTGATTGTTCTACGGGGATATCAACTCGAATTGGAGCATTAGCAACTGGAATATGTAACTTAGTCACCCTTGGTAGGTCATTGAATGCATCTGGCAGTTGATTTGCAATATTTTACAAATAAATTATCTTTTGAGCCTCTTGTTCACATAGATTTATCTGAGGATCTAAATGATATAGTGATAATACATTCCAATCTATCTCCTTTCTCAGCAGCTTATTTTCTCCCCCTAATGTAGGGTATACTGATTCATCAAAATGACTATCAGAAAATTTTGCCGTAATAAATCTCCAGTCATAGGCTCCAGATATTTTATAATAGAAGGAGATTCATATCCAACATATATCTGTATGGGTCAAAATCTGCCTAAGGGCATTTAACACTAAGCGATGTCGCCATAGGTGATTTGGCCAAGGTCAACTAATAACTAATGGGATCTATGGCCGAGCAACCAGTTATGGCCGAGGTCAAGTATCAGAGAGAAGTTAACGACAGTTCAGTAATAGAACCTTTAAGAGAATATTCTGTTAGGTATTCTTTATACTTGTACTTTTAGGGTTAATTGAGGGTCTGCCCCTAGAAATAGAAAGAGAGAGATCGGATGAAGGGGGACCTCTCTGACAAGAACTTACTTGACAAAAATATACTCTCTACATCTTTTACAGCAGATCCAAGAAAGGCTCCAAAAATTCTTGTATTTATCTATCATTCATCGTAGTTAGAAGAAGAACCGCTTTTATCCTATTTGATTTTGGGTGAATCATTCCCTATATTTACCATAACGCCATTCAAAGTAATGTAATGCTAGATCTTCCTCTCCCATTATTGGTATTCGTACATTGAATTCACATCTGAAGTTATTATTATTAGCTAGGCTTAACCCTAAACTAAATACATTCAATTAGTTTAGCCAAAAATAATTATTTTTTGGTCAAACAATTTGGCATCGTCTGTAGGGACTGTCCGAGCTAAAATTTTAGTTTCTTCCAGATCTGTAAAAAAAATATTTTTTTTTCAAAGCCCATGTTTTCTTGTACGCATAGATCTAACATGGCAGGTAACGAAGAAGAAAGGATGAAGGTAGTGTCCGATCTTACCACCAACCTCTTAAATACCATCAACGGAGTTTTTGAAATAGAGGGCGAAGATGTAATGCCCAATGCCTCTCCCAGGCAAAGTGGCTCGCCCCTTACCCATGGTAGCATCACAACATCCCGCGGCAAAGAGGATTTAACATCCACAATGAAAGAGGCACCACCAGCAGTGAAGAAACTACTTGAGGCTTGGCTAACAAACACGCTGACCAGCATCCTCAACAAACCTTCCCAAAAAGCAATCAGAGAAAATACAAAAAATCGCGTCGCACCAATGACGGCGGAGCAGTACGTCCCAACTAACAATGTTAATGATGCAGGCAACGATGCCCTCACGGCCATTCTGAGAAAGGTGGAAGAAATAGAAAGCAAAAACAAAATGCTTCGAGACCAAATGAAATAGTATCAAGAAAGGGTAGACAAAATATCGGGCGCCCCAAAGCTCTTACCGAAAAGAGATGTTGGTCGGTTCATTGAGCAACCGTACAGTGATGAAGCCTCCCCACATGCCATACCCAAAACCTTCAAAATGCCGCCGTACCTAAAAATATACGACGGTACAACCGACCCTGAGGATCATGTGACTCACTGTGTCACCGCAGTAAAAGGCAACGACCTCATCAAAGAACAAGTGTCCTCCATCCTGTTGAAATGGTTTGGTGAAACTGTTACCGGGGGCACACGAACTTGGTATTCACAGCTGCCTGCACGCTCCATTGAAACTTTCGAAGAGATGGCCGGCAAGTTCGTAATATCCATGCCGGAGCTAAAAACGCGAAGGCAAGAGTGAATGACATATTTGCTGTCAAACAATCACCTGAAAAAGGACTAAGGGACTTCCTCACTCGATTCAACCGTGTAAGGATGAACTTACCAAATGTATCAGAAGGTATGGCTGTAGCAGCTTTCCAAAATAGGTTAAACAGAAGAGGTTCGAGGGCAACCAGGAAGTTACTGAGTCGACTCATGAAATACCCTCCAACCACTTGGGACGAAATAAACAATGCCTATTGTGCTGAAGTCCGTGCTGATGAAGACGACCTATATAGACCAACCCAATAGCTGACCTTAATACAGAGCGAGTCCAGAAGGGATCGAAGAAACACCAGAGGGGATCTAGTAGTTCTACGACCCAACCGGGAAAGGGCATCAGTCGTACATCAGGAGCGCCATCAAGCCGCCCTCCCGTCATATAGAAGGCCCATCTGGGCCAAGGACGGGGACTCAACGGAGTGAGAGAGGTATGCCCCTTTTACTATCTGCTCACAATTTTTGTGTCTCACCTTCAGAAGTAGTCTACGCATTGGAGAAACTCGGCCCAAAAGTGAAGTGGCCATAGAGAATGAGGTCTGACCCGAACACCAGGAAGTCAAACGCCCTCTGTGAATTCCATCAGGACTGAGGTCATAAAACTGAGGATTGCATTGCACTAAGGCAAGAAGTCGCGAACATGCTTCACCAAGGGCACTTGAAAGAGTTGTTGAGCGAACGAAGAAGGGTCAACTTCTCCCGGGGGCGTGAACAGCACCAGGTACCTCCAAAACTACCTTCACCAACTTGCACCATTCACATGATCATTGGGGGTAGCAATGATGCATCTATCAACAACGTAAAGTCCACCATGACCCACAAACTCAAACGGTCGATCACTCATGAACGGTACGACGAACTCAAAGAAAGTATAATCTTCGATAAGTCATATTCCCACAGTTTGGTTTTCCCTTTCTATGATGCTCTTGTTGTCACATTATGAATGTTAGATATAGATGTAAAGCGCATTATGGTGGACGGTGGGAGAGGCTCGTGCATTATCCATCCTCGAATACTCACACGGATGGAACTCGAGGCCAAGATAGTGCCACACTGCATCACGCTAACCGGTTTTAACAATGCAGTTGAAAGAACATCCGGAGAAGTCACCCTCCCCGTCCTAGCCGACGGTGTCACTCTGGAAACCACATTCCACATTATGGACCAAGATACGGCATATAACGCCATAATAGGACGACCGTGGATACACGCCATAAAGGCCATCCCCTCTATCTTATATCAAGTTATCAAATTCTCCACCCCATGGGGAGTATTCAGCATACGAGGAGAACAAGGCACTTCCTGAGAATGCTATCGCATCGCCCAGGACTGCACCTACACCTAGCAAATAAAGGGCAAAGTAAAAGATGCATAGCAATTAACAGGGTTGAGGTCGAATAAATATGAAATGGAAGACGTCGTCAAAGACCCCGAAATAATAGAAGCCACAGGATCAACTATAGACGACCTCGACCCCGTCCAACTCGATGACAATGACCACAGCAAAAAATCTTATGTCGGTCACAAGCTTCAAGAACAGGGTAAATTCTGTCATTTCTTGACTAAAGATGCAGACTTGTTTGCCTTTTCCCATGCAGATATGCCAGGATCCAGAAGGATATCGCGACACACAAGTTGAACGTCGGTCCATTTTATCCTCTAGTAAGGCAAGTTAGTCGGAAATTCAATTTTGCAATAAATGATGTAGTTTGCGAGGAGGTTGAAAAATTACTGGAAAATGGCTCTATAAGGGAATCAAAATACCCCCAATGGATCGCTAACGTAGTCATGGTAAAAAAGAAGAACGGAAAAGGGCGTATCTGTGTAGACTTCACAAATTTGAACAAAGCATGCCCAAAGGACTCATTCACGCTACCCCATATCGACCAACTCATTAACGCAACAGCATGGCACGAACTGATGAGCTTCTTAGACACATACTCGGGCTACAACCAGATCCTCATAGAGGAGGAAGATCATGAGAAGACCACCTTCATCATCCACCAAGGAACATATTGCTACAGGGTAATGCCCTTCGGACTAAAAATGTGGGGGCAACCTATCATAGGTTTGTGACAGGAATGTTTAAAGACCAACTCGACAAAACCATGGAGGTCTACATAGATGATATATTGGTCAAGTCCAGACAGAAAGAAGATCACATAGGCCACCTGAAATAGGCCTTCGACCTACTCAGGCGATACGGTACGAAACTAAACCCCGAGAAGTGTGCATTCGGCGTCACCTCGGGAAAATGTTTGGGTTTCCTAGTATCACAAAGAAGCATCGAGTTCAATCCCGATCAAATCAAGGCCATAGAAGGAATACCAGAATACTTAACCAGCAAAAACCAGGTTCAGAGGCTAACCGGCCGCATTGCCGCCCTGCCAATGTTTATCTCACAATCGTCTAATAGGTGTCATAAATTTTTCAGTGTACTCAAGAAAGATAATGGTCTTCTATGGACGTCTGAGTATGTGCAAGCCCTAAAGGGGTTAAAGGCTTATTTATCATTACCACCTTTGCTAGCCAAAGAAGAACCTGGAGAACATCTCTTCATCTACCTCACAGTATCTGAAGTACCAGTAAGTGCAGTCCTGGTCCGAGAAGACAAAGGTACGCAATCCCCCATCTACTACATTAGTAAAACCTTAATCGACGCCGAGACACGAAACCCCCCACCTCGAAACACTGACGCGGGCTTTGGTCGTAGCTTCCCAAAAGCTTAGGCTCAACTTCAAGTGCCACCCCATCTCGGTAGTCACAAATTTTTCCCTGAGAAGTATTTTGCATAAGCCCGAGCTATCGGGAAGATTGGCTAAGTGGGCTATAGGATTGAGCAAGCATGATATCACGTATTAACCATGGACTGCGATAAAATCACAAGTCCTTACCGACTTTGTCGCCGACTTCAGCGCAAAAATAATGCCTGAAGTAGAAAAAGAACCCACCCAAGCTTCCCCGCAAATACAAGATCAATGGATTTTGTACACTGATGGCACTTCCAATGCGTTAGGATCCGTACTGGGACTCGTACTCGAGGTCCCGACAGGCGAAATAATTCACCAGTCTATAAGGTGTCTGGACATGACTAACAATAAAGCCGAGTATGAGGTCGTGATTACAGGATTAAGGCTAGCACTCAAGTACAGAGCAAGGCGGGTCATCCTATGTTGTGACTCCCAGCTCGTCATCAACCAAGTCACATGGACTTTCCAGATCAAAGAGCAAAGGCTGAAAAAGTACCAAGCCGAAATTTGCAAATTACTGCTCGAGTTTGATGAATGTCGGTTCGACCAAATCCCTCGAGCACAAAACAATGAAGCCGACGAACTTGCCAAATTAGCGGTTGTCACCAAAAGGGTAACCGGCAAAGGAAACGTGGTCGCCCTCTACTCGTCAATAGACCAAATTGAGGTAAGGACTATAAATCTAACTTGGGACTGGTGCAACCGTATTATTTCATACTTGCAGGAAGGCATACTCCCAGATGATAATAAAGAAGCCAAGAAACTGCGGATTTAATCAGCCGGGTACAACATCATCCAGAACGCCCTACACAAGAGGACGTACAGCGACCCCTAGTAAAATGCTTAGGCCCAAATCAAAATCGTTGTGTACTATAATAATCCACGAAGGCCACTGCGGTGATCATTCAGGCAACCGAGCTCTGGTCATATGCCTCATATGAGCAGGATACTACTAGCCCACTATGAAAAAAGAGGCTGCGGACTTCGTAAAAAGATGCGAGCAATGCCAAAGATACGCCCCAGTGATCCACCAAGCAGGCGAGCAACTCCATTTGGTCACTTCCCCTCGGCCTTTTATCAAATGAGGGATGGACATCATCGGCCCCCTCCCTGCAGGATGAGGTAACGTACGCTTTCTATTGGTTTTGACTGACTATTATTTTAAATGGGTAGAAGCAGGAGCATTCTCTCAGATACGCGAGCAGGAAGTGATCACCTTCATATGGAAAACATTGTGTGCCGTTTCGGCCTCCCCAAAGAGATCAGTTGCGACAACGAACCCCAACTGGAAAAAATGTCACCGAATATTTCGAGAGGTGGCATATCAAAAAAATACTCTCCAACCCATACCACCCCGCGGGCAACGGTCAAGCGGAATCCTCTAATAAATCAATACAGGGCATCATGAAGAAAAAGCTTGAGAATGCCAAGGGACTTTGGCCAGAACTACTACCAGAAGTGTTATGGGCATATCGTACAATACCAATGATGAGTACAGGTGAAACTCCCTACTTGTTAGTCTATGGGACTGACGCAGTAATACCAGTCGAAGTCGGAGAGCCCAGTTTGATATACTCCCATGAAAGCGGGCCGAGGAACGACGAAAGTATAATGCATGACCTCGACGAAGCCGACGAACGGAGAGACATGGCCTACATAAGAATGGTAGCCCAAAAACAACAGGCAGAGCACTACTACAACAAAAAGGCCAAGATCAAACCACTCAAAGTCGGGGACTACGTACTCAAAGCCAAAACACAAGCAAGTAGAGATCCGCGGGAGGGCAAACTGGGAACAAATTGGGACGGCCCATACAAAATCACAGCCATAGCAGGAAAAGGGTCATTTCAATTAGAAACAATGGAAGGAAAATGGCTACCAAACAACTGGAACGTCACCCACCTCAAGTACTTCAACTTTTAAGAACAATCGTCTTCCAAGTCGTACTCTTTTTCCCTCACTTGAGTTTTATCCCAATTGGGTTTTCTCAAGGGGGTTTTTAATGAGGCGATGAGGAGGACACTTCAAGTCAAAATGCGAACAAGGAAAAGGAAGTTCATTGCTCAACCTCTCAACATATCTCCAGGTCACCCAATGAAGGGACTAAGTAGACCGGGACCGGAATGCCAGCCCCAAAGCTATGTACATTTCCCCAAGTATTGAGCAGATAGACTAGGACTGGAATGCCACCCGAAAAAATATATAAACTTCTCCAAGTATTGAACTATATGAAAAAACATTAGACTCTGTTCGAATTAAAACATTCGACCTCGTTCGAGTTGAAACATTCGACCACGTTCAAATTGAAACATTCGACTTAGTTCGAATTGAAACATTCGACCACGTTCAAATTGAAACATTCGACTTAGTTCGAATTGAAACATTCGACCTCGTTCGAATTGAAACATCTGACCTCGTTCGAAGTGAAACATCCGACCTCGTTCGAATTAAAACATCTGACCTCATTCGAATTAAAACATCCGACCTCGTTCGAACTAAAACATCCGACCTCGTTCGAATTAAAGCATCCGGCCTCGTTCAAATTAAAATATATGACCTCGTTCGAATTAAACATTCAACCTCATTCGAACTAAACATTCAACCTCGTTCGAATTAAAACATTCGACCTCGTTCGAATTACAACATTCTACCTCGTTCGAATTAAAACGACATTCGACCTCGTTCGAATTAGAACGAAATTCGACCTCGTTCGAATTTAACCATTCGACATTGCTCAAACTCGCATTCAGTGTCGTTCAGATATCGACTATGGTCTATCTTCATTCGAATTAAACTTATATAGTCATCGACCATCTTTGAGTTTAGGTTACGTTCGACATAGCTTGCATTAACCAAGTTATTTCAAATTAAGTTGCGGTTGTGTTTGACGTCGTTCGACAACACATTGTCTACATATCACGACCACCAAGTGTGGTGTTTGATCTCGTTCGACGTACAAACCGAATTGCTACAACCAAAAGCAACCAAATAGCAGGATTAAGGAAAGAAGCATACAAAACCGAACAGAAGAAACCCAGAAATAAAACGAAAATAACATTTTGTAGTTAAAAACTATTCTTTACAATGGCTAAAACAGACGCCCACAAAAATATACACCTGACAGGGATAACTACTCGCTACCCGACCTAGCATCGCCATCGTCAGCACCGCCATCAGAATATCCATCCTCGTACCATGCATAATACTCAATCCCGTCTAGATCCTTTTTGCCATCTTCAGTCCCCGGTGTAGCGGGGTCGTATCCACTGGCGATCCGAGCTACATGCGCCTTGGCATGAGAATCCTCAAAATCAGCTTCAGTAACTCTCCCCGCCGTCATCATATCTTTAAATATGTCTAGCTGGGCCTCATCGTGGATCCACTTTTCATATAAATCCCGCGGAACATTGGGATAGGCAGAAGTGTGGGTGGAGGACGACTGAGCCTGCAATTGCGTCTTATTGGCCTCAAGAGCGATGATTTGGTCACCAAGGTTTGGAACCTCTTTCTCTAACCCCTCGATTTTCTCATCAAGCCGATCTTCCCTAAGCCTGGTCATCTCCAAATTGTTGGCCCGCTAAGACCGAAGTACGCGAATTGCATCCCCCAAAGCCTTCGCCTTTGTCAAAGCCGCCAAATGAGCCAACTCGGCCTTCTCCAAATCCGTCGTCTTTTCGGCAACCTCATTACCCAATACGTCGGCCCTAATCGAACATTTCTTGAGCTCAGCCCGCAGAGATACCACTTGGGCTTGAAGATCCGCGCATTTTGCCTCAACACCTTTGCTCACCTCGAGCTACTCTTCTTTATCCCTAAGTGCCCCTTCAAGGACGCTGCACTTACTGATGACTTTCATTAGTTCATCGTCTGTCTGTTTCAACTCGTCCCTGATGGCTCGAAAGTCGCCGCTCTCGCCAAATTGCCTACAGATCTCGCGATGCTTGTTGCGATATTCACGGTACTTGCTCGACATCTTCTTTAAAATGGTTTTCTGCCTCTCTTCTCGGTGAGCACTCTCAATCTCCAAGATAATTGTCTGAGAAAAAGGGAAGAAAATTAGTATAAAAAATAATGCGCAAGTTATAAAAACCACAAGAGTTCGGAAACTTTACCCTAAGGGCGAGGCCGGCTATGCTCGACGACAGGGCGGTATCATTCAACTTCTCAAGGATATTTCCCTCCACATCGGAGCAAAGGGGACCTAAGTAAGGGACAACATTTTCAATGTTCACAAGTAAGTCGCGATCTATAGGGATCACGATGGTACGAGTGTACCCCTCCAACCTCACTTCCACCCAAGTGAACCCCTCGCTCAACATCCGTACCTCATCGGGGTCAATATCTGAGCTGGTTTCGTAGCAGTCCACGGCAATACCTTTACCTTTTGCCTCGACCGACGAAGGAACATCAACCAGCACCGAGGACGACGGCTCACTTCCAAGGACGACGGCTCACTTCCAAGTACGCTATCACTAACTCCAGCAGACGGTCCTCCGACTTCAACCTCAACCTCAGGAAAGGACGCTCCTTCCGATGCTCCCGTCGATAGCAGAACTCCAGACAACATACTTCCATCACTTTCAGGTACGGCAAATGGTCGCCCCTTGTGGAATCCACTACTCAAACTGTACCATCACCAACATCCACCGACCTCTTTTTTCGTAGATTCAGATCCTCTCCGCTTGACGACGATTCATCCACTAAATGCCTTACAAGATAAACCAAAGTTTCAGATGCTGAGGCCGCCGATGGCTAAGCTAACCTCGGCAAAACCGAAAATCGAACAGAAGTAGACGACCTGGCGGGCTAAGACATAGTCACACCAGAGGCAGATCCAGTTGTGGAGGTCGCCTGGCATAATGCAGGAGTAGGAGCTATTGACCCCCTCGGACCTCTTCATGTTGATAAAAAAAAGAGAAAAAAAATAAAGATCGGCCCCCGCAAAGATAAAAGGCAACCTACCGGAAAAAATGACGAAAATAAGCACTTACCAAAAAATGTGGGCCCGAACTTAGCACGGAAGGTCGACCATTCGTGAATCCCCACTGTATGAGGAAGGACTTGTCTAACCCACTCGGGAATATCCTCGACCAAGGGAGTGGGGTCGGCCTCCGCTACATAAAAAGAGATTCGAGTGTAATCAAGGGCGACCAGTATAAAATGCAACAAAGGGAATGAAAGTGCTTACGAGCATAGTTCCAGTACTCAGGAAACCTGTTTGCATTTGCCACTACGTCTTCAGTTCAAACATAAAAATAGTTGAACCAAAACTGGCGGTTGGCCTTATCATCCATTTTTACCACAAAACATTTGTTGCCCTGGTGGCGAAGATGTAACATTGTCCCCCTGAAAATATTGGAGACGAAGAGATGCATCAAGTGAAGGATGATCACCTCGACCCTAACCAACTTCGCAAACTTCAAAATCATGCGGATGAGCTTGTAAATATAGGGGGAGAGTTAAGCCGGGCACACCCGATAGTAACAACAAAATTCTTTGGCCAGGGGTAGAATAGGAAAAGAACAACATATGAAGAAGGGGTAGGCGTAGAAGGCACAGTACCCAGGGCGGTGTATCTGTACCATGTCACGCCCCGCTGGGATGATATCTATTTGGGCGGGAATTTTGAATTTATCCCTAAATTAGGCAATGGCCTCCTCTGTCATCAACGACTCCAAAATTTCAGGGTCATCTTTGAGCATCTTTGAGAAATTAGTTCTTTCCTTCTCCTTACGGGGAATTATTTCCTCCACCGTAGGAAAGCTATCATTTTCAGCAACCATGGTCACTTCATCATCATGGGGGGGGGCATGTGAACCGCCAAGCGGGCAGGATCGGGCTTTCCCCATGAATTGGTTGTATTAACCATTTTTGCTCTTTTTTGTGTCGAGAAAATACAAGCACAGAAGAGATATAGGTGGCGGAAGGTATCCGAATCAGTGAAAACAGGAATGTAAAGCTGAAGGTAACAAAAGCAACAACAATGAGAGAAGGAAAGAAGATATGAATATGTTCGAAAAGCAATAAAAATCGGGCAAAGGACCTTATGTCCCTATTTATAAGAACCTGAGCACCACGATCGAGAATATAAACCATTAATGCCACACACGGATATCGAAATGACAAAGGCACGGGAAACGATGCCATATATCGAGAAAATGCGTAATAATGACGTGTGGCATCGTGACATCATTCTGAATCAACGTAACGACAGGTTTTGGTCCACAAAGCGCCACTTTATCACCTCACTAATAACGTTACTATTCGATCTGCTCGCCTCAAATATCTACAATTACAACTAGCGATGTCCGCTCACGAGGACATATGAGAGATAGCCTTGATAATCGGAAGGACTAACTATATGAGTCGAAATCTGCCTAAGGGCATTTAACACGAAACGATGTCGCCATAGGTGATTTGGCCGAGGTCAACTAATAACTAATGGGATCCATGGCCGAGAAACCAGTTATGGCCGAGGTTAAGCATCAGAGAGCAGTTAACGACAGTTCAGTAATAGAACCTTTAAGAGAATATTCTGTTATATATTCTTTATACTTGTACTTTTAGGGTTAATTGAGGGCATGCCCCTAGAAATAGAAAGAGAGAGATCATATGAAGGGGACCTCTCTGACAAGAACTTACTTGACAAAAATATACTCTCTACATCTTTTACAGCAGATCCAAGAAAGGCTCAAAAAATTCTTGTATATATCTGTCATTCATCGTAGTCAGAAGAAGAACCGATTTTATCCTACTCGATTTTGGGTGAATCATTCCCTTTATTTACCATAGCGCCATTCAAAGTAATTAAATGCTAGATCTTCCTCTGCCATTATTGGTATTCGTACATTGAATTCACATATGAAGTTATTATTATTAGCTAGGATTAACCCCAAATTAAATACATTCAATTAGTTTAGCCAAAACTAATCATTTTTGGTCAAACAATATCCCCAACCTTCTTTGGGGACTCATCTTTGTGCGTTGTGATGGAGCAATTGAAACATATACCACACAACCAAAGATTCTAAGATGGGAAATATTTGGCTCCTGACCAAAAGCCAATTGCAATGTGGAGACTTTATGATAACTTGTGGGCCTTATCCGCACAAGTGCTGCTGCATGTAAAATAGCATGACCCCATACTGAAATGGGGAGTTTTGTTCTCATAAGCATTGGTCTACCAATTAATTGGAGGCGTATGATCAATGATTCCACTAGACCATTTTGTGTATGAACATGAGAAACTGGATGCTCAATTGTCATCCCAGTTGATATACAATAATCAGTAAATGCATGAGATGTAAACTCACCAGCATTATCAAGACGAATTGTCTTAATTGTATAATCTGGAAATTATGCTCTTAGTTTTATTATTTGAGGCAACAATCTTGCAAATGGCATATTGCGAGTTGATAATAAGCACACATGCGACCATCTTGTAGATACATCTACCAAAACCATATAATATTGAAATGGTCCACATGGAGGGTGAATGTGCCTACATATATCACCATGTATATGTTCCAGAAATGTAGGGGATTACATCCTAACTTTAGTAGTTGATGGTCTAATAATTAATTTGCCTTGAGAACATGCAGTACGAGAGAGTTCCATAAATTGAAGAATCTTTTGGTTCTTTATTGAATGTCCTTGTGAATTCTCAATTATTTTACACATCATAGTAGAATGAGGATGACCTAATCGGTTATAAAATTATCTTGATTAGTAAACATCTCATTTACTAGGGCATGTGTTTCAGTCCTGCTAATACTTATGTAATATAAGCTGGAGGAAAGAGCGGGTAACATTTCAAGCACATATTTCTTACCCGACTTTATTGTAGTAATATAAAGATATTCAATCTTTTCATTATTTGTGGTCTCAATGTGATATCCATTTTGGCGAATATCTTTGAAACTTAGTAAGTTTCTTTGAGACTTACTACAATATAATGCTTCATTAATAGCCAAATTTATTCCTCCGGGTAATAATAAATTTGCTCTTCCCGAGCTTTTAATTAATTTTGTACTGCCAGATATTATATTAACATTGGCTTGTTTCATCCCCAAATAAGAAAAATATCTCGTATCTCTTAAAATAGTATGTGTTGTAGCACTATCCAAAAGACATATATCATCTTTATTGATCTTGGATCTAACTAAAGACTAGGGAATTTTCATATTCTTCATAAATAAACAAAAAGTACATCATAGGAAATACGAAAGACTATAAATAAAAGAAACATTAGAAATTACATGAGGAATGTAGAAACTAGCATATATGATGCTTTGGAAATTACACTAAGAAGAACAAACTACATAAAGACATAATATGAAAATAATAACTTTTCTTAAAGCTTTATTCCCTAGTAAGATAATCACGTCTTCAGTCAATATCCTCAAAGAAGTCTCCGGCTTCTAAATGAGTAATATTTGTAATGCCTCCAAAATCATCATCTTTATATGCAAGATTTGCCTCAGCATCATCATATTTGTTTGAGGGACCAGCTTTGTCATCATTATATTGAAAAGTCAAGTGTGCCTCCACATTATTATCTTTTCTTTTATTGGATGCTTTATAAAGTTTGACAAAATAGTCAGGTGTACGACAAACACGTGTCAAATGACCTTTCATACCACACTTGTGGCAAATATTAACTCTGCCTTTTAAAAGATTATTTTGAGGATCCTTATTGTTCTCTTGTTTATTTTCACCATGATAGCGATAATTATTTTGTCCCCTTACATGTCCATGTCCACGTCCACGACTATGGCCACGACCACGATAATGATTTTGTCTTCTTTCATACGTTTGAGTAGCTGCTACCATATCACTTCGGAAAATGGTGCAGATCCAGTGGGACATGCTTCATGATTTTTCATTAAAAAGGTATTATGTTGCTCAGCCATCAGGAGGCATGAGATTAATTCAGAATATTTCTTTAAACCCTTCATGGTATTGTTGCTACAATACCATATTTGAGGCATGAAAAGTAAAAAGAGTCTTTTCCAGTACATCCTCATCATTCACAATTTTCCCATATAATTTATGTTGGGAAGTTATCTTGAATATAACAGAATTATATTCACTTACAATTTTAAAATCTTGTAACCGTAATTGAATCCATTCATATAGAGCTCTTGGCAATATCGTTGCCTTAAGATGGTCATATCAATCCTTCAAACTGCTCCATAATTCTGTCACGACCCCAAATTCCCTTCATAGGATGTTGTGATGGAACCTAGTCTCTAAGACTAGGTAAGCCTATAAATGCGGAATAACATAGTAGAAATCTGAAATAAATGAAACTACAATTCATATAATTACAACTCCCAAAACTCAGTAGAAATAAGTCACAAGCTTCTAAGAATTTATTCTAAGTGTTTCTATACATTAGAGTCTAAAGAGAAATCAGGAAGACAACATAATAAGGATATAGGGGGGCTCCGAGGTCTGCGGACGCTGGTAGATGTACCTTGAAGTCTCCGTGTACAATCTAGCTCACTGATACATGGTCTGGTAGGAAGTACCTAAATCTGCACAAAAGAATATGTAGAGCGCAGTATGAGTACACCACAACGGTACCCAATAAGTGCCAAGCGTAACCTCGGTAGAGTAGTGACGAGGTCAGGACAGGCCCTACTGAAAATAATAAAAGGCAGGGTGAAAATTTTAATTATATAATAATAAAAATGACAATGGAAATGAATCAAGTAAGTAGTATGTCATAATTCAACTACACAGAATAAGGGCAAATAATGCCTCGCGGAAGGAAAACATAAATTTACAACTTTAAGGAAAAACACAAAATAACCAAAGGCAAATGCAGCCATAAAGAGTTATCAACAAGGTAACTCCCGAGGTACCGACATTTAGTCCCAAACCATAAATAAATTCACAATATCTCATTTTCTTATATCACCGCGGGAGCCTTCATAATTAATTTTAAAAAAAATATTTTTTCCGAAATAGCATCCCGCGTTTTAGCCACCCTTATCACACTGCATGACTTCTAGTAGTCCCCCTACTAGCCACTCGTATCAAGCCACCCTTAGCTCACCGCATGCGTTTCAACATACAGACCTTATACTACCACATGCATATCAATATCACAATATATCATAATTTGCACCTCAAGTGTCTAAATATTTCAACTTGCCAAAATAAATCATCAACAACATTATTCTCCACAATAAGGAGCTCACGGCTCAATCACAATGAGTACAAAAATCTCAACAAAATATTTGGGAGAGAATAACTCAGCAAAAATAATATCTCAGAATTTTTAATACGTTGCCTCAATACCAAATTTTAATAATGTCAAATACTTCATATTAATAATATTTAAATTAAGAAATCCAACCTTCAAATAATGTACAGAATAAAAGAAACATAGTTTCAACTAAACAGGTAAAACAATTAGCAAGAAAAGGTCAGACAAATTTAAAATATAAAAATTAGTTGATGATGAATATAACAAGATAAAATAATTTAATTAATATGCAACAGTGATATACATAATTTAAAGACATAAGTTTTCTACATTTAGCCAGTGTACACTCTCATCACCTCGCGTACACGACGTTCAACACATCACAATTTTCACAATAATACCAATCCTAAGGGAGTTTCCCCCACACAAGGTTAGATAAGTCACTTATGTAATGACCCAACCGGTCATTTTGATCTGTAGAACCCCGTTCCCTAAAATAAAACTTCCCGTATGTGCTTTTAATAATTTATGACTTGCGGGGATAGTTGGTTCGGGATTTGGAAGTGTTTGGGTTGAAATCGGAACACTTGGTTCCTTAAGTTGGCTTCAAAAGGCCAAGTTTGACTTCGGTTGATATTTTGAGAAAACGACCCCGGAATAGAATTTTGACGATTCCAATAGCTCCGTATGGTGATTTTGGACATAGGAGCGTGTTCAAAATTTTATATAGAAGTCCGTAGTTAAATTAGGCTTGAAATGGCTAAAACAAGAATTTAAGTTTGGAAGTTTGACCGGGGAGTTGACTTTTTGATACTGGAGTCGGAACCCAGTTCTGAAAATTTTCATAGCTCTGTTATGTCATTTATGATTTGTGTGCAAAATTTGAGGTCAATCGACTTGATTTGATAGGTTTCAACATCGAATGTAGAAGTTGGAAATTCTAAATTTTATTAAGCTTGAATTGGAACATAATTCGTGGTTTTAGCGTCGTTTTGTGTGATTTGAGGTTTCAAATAAGTTCGTATGATGTTTTAGGACTTGTTGGTATATTTTGTTGAGGTCCCGAGGGTCTCGGGTGAGTTTCGGATGGTTAACGGATCAAAAGTTGGACTTAAAAAGCTGCTGCAAATTTTCCTTCTGCTGGATATTTTGGGCTGTGATCGAGCCCAATATTGAGCCTAGATATCGAGCACAGGGTCGACGGCCTGAGGCGAAGCCAGGGACGATGCTCAGTATCGAAGCCACGATCGAAGGTCCAGCTAGAGGGCCATGATCAATGCTCGAGGGCCATGATCGAAGGCAATGCTCGAGGGCCAGGATCGAGACCCAAGATCGAGGGTCACAATCGAAGGCTCAGGCTCGATACCATGATCGAGGCTATGATCGAAGGACACGGCTCGATGCCATAATCGAGGCCATGACCGAGGTCCAGGCTCGAGCCTGTGATCGAAGCCACAATCGAGGCCTAGGCTCGAGGGCCATGATCGAAGCTACGATCGAGGCCCAGTTCCCAAGGCTGTCTCGGCAGTTTTATAAAAAGAGGGCATTCGTCCCATTCGCCATTTTTAACAAATTGGAGCTTGAGCAGATGCGATTTTGGATAGATTTTCAAGGAAAGACATTGGGGTAAGTGATTTTAACTTGAATTTGGTCTATATACACAAATATATCATTGTTTTCACCATGTAATTAGTGTTTTGAGATTGAAATTTGAAATTTTTTTGAAATCTCATAGAAATGAATTTTTGAGATTTCGGTATCGATTCAGAGTCGGATTTGAGTGAAGCTGGTATGGTTGGACTCGTAACTGAATGGGTTGTCGAATTTCGTAACTTTCATCGGATTCCGAGATGTGGGCCCCACGGACAAAGTTTTAATTAATTTTGGATTTTTATTGAAAAAGGTAGTATTTTCTTATGAAATTGATTCCTATAATTGTTAGTGATTGTATCGAATTATTCTTGGCCAGATTCAAGCCATACAGAGTTGGATAATCGTGAAAAAAGCCTTTTATTCGATTAAATTGGAGCAAAACGAGGTAAGCCGCTTGTCTAATCTTGTGAGGGGGAAATTACCCCATAGGTAATTAATGTAATAATTGTTGCTAATTGTGGGGGCTACGTACGCAC
>AWOL01S0001082.1:182903-206125 GCA_000715115.1 Nicotiana otophora | reverse complement strand
ATATATATATATATATATATAATGGTTAGATAAAAATATTTAAAGATGAAAATCTCATATGCTTAATTTTCGGTTTAAATAAATAAATTGTTAAAAAAAATTGTTCATCCTCCTGAATTTATCTTATAATGAATATACTCTCTTTTTGGAGGTACATAAGAAAATGTCCTCCTTTCTTGTGGAGCGAGCCGAACGCCTCAGCAGGATAGATGCATCTATGGATCGTGTCGCACGTCCCTCGGCAGTGTACACGACACTCTGGATCGGGCCGAACAACCTCGGCAGAAATCGTGTTTAATAATAATAAATACACAATACTTTGATAGTTTATTGTAGATTGTGAAGCTAATTGATAAATTGGAGATCTTTGGAATTTAAAGAATTATTATTCATGCTTGTTAAGGAATTATTGTTATTCCTGTAAATGAGACTAATTGATAAATTCGAAAATATATTGGAATTTAATTAATATATTGAGAATTGTTTCATTTGAAGGAATTTAATTATTTTTACTGGTTAAATACATTATTGTTATAGTCCGTGAATCATGCTGATTTAGATATTCTAGTTTTATTTCAAATTGAGTGTCAAAGTCGGTTATCTCGTCTCTACCACTTCGAGATTAGGCTTGATACTTACTGGGTACTCGTTATTTACGTACTCATACTACACTTGCTGCACTTTCTGTGCAGGACCTGAGGCAAGTACTAGTGGGGGGCCTATCGCCTTACACCCACGTTATCCAGAGGCATATTGGTGAGCTGCCTTTCTGAGCCTTTTTGTAGCTACCGGTGTCCCTTCTTATATTTACATTCTGTCTATTTTTATTTCACACAGTATTTAAGGTTTTGTATAATCTACTAGAATGCTCATACACTTGTGACACCAGGTCTTGGCACACACATTGGTGAATTAAGAGTTTCTTATTTTCTTGGTTATTTTAAATTACGGGTTGGCTTGCCTAGCTGTAGTGTTGGGTGCCATCACGACCTATAGGTGAAATTGGGCCGTGACAACATGGTATCAGAGCACTAGGTTCACGTAGGTCTCACAAGTTATGAGCAGACCTAATAGAGTCTTGTGGATCGGTACGGAGACGTCTGTAAGATCTACTCCCCCAGCTGTTAGAGGTCAAGGCAGAGGCCGAGATAGGGCTCCAGCCCGTAGTAGAGGGCGAGGACATCCGAGGACTGTTCCTCTTATGCCACCAGTGGGTCCAGCAGAGGATCCCATTATTGAGGAGCAGGGTGAAGTGCTTGTGGCAGAGCCAGCTTCGGTGTATTTCACATCGGCACCGGGATTCCATGATGTTATGGGCCGTATGCTGCATTTCATGGATAATATGACTCAGGCCGGTTTATTTCCGGCAGACCCAGCCACATCCCAAGTGGGCAGAGGAGCACAGACCCCTACTGCACAGGCTCATGGACAGGCAACTGTTGTATATCAGACCCAGGGTGCACTACCCGTGGGTAGAGCCCAGCCAGTAGCAGCAGCTACACCTGAGCCCAGGCCAGCTGTAGTCGCTGATCCTCAGAAACTATTGGACAGATGGACTAGACTACATCCACCTGTCTTTGGGGGTGAGCGACATAAGGATCCCCAGGATTTCATTGATCGGTGCAAGGATAGACTGTACAACATGAAGATATTGGAGTCTCATGGGGTAGACTTTGCTACTTTTTAGCTAGAGGGCAGAGCCCATAGATGGTGGCAGTCTTATGTTCTTGGCAGACAGCTCCGACAAGGTCAGATGTCAGTGACCGATTATGAGGCGAGGTTTTCTGAGTTATCTCGCCATGCACTTATGATACTCCCTACTGAGGCGGAGAGGGTGGGGAGGTTTGTTGCTATTTTACATACTGGCATTCATGCCACTATGGCTCGAGAGGTTGAGATGGGCACTTCTTATGAGATGGTCCTAGAGATAGCCCGCAGGATTGAGGGTGTACGTCAGCGGAGCCGAGAGCAGGTTATGAGAGATAAGCAGTTTAGGTATTCTGGAGAGTTCAGAGGTGCTCCGTCTGGAGGCAGATGTCAGTTCGTGAGAGGGTAGTCCAGCCATATCCAGCATCACCACCTCCTCGAGGTGCTCCAGTGCGACCCTATCTNGATAGATGCATCTATTGATCGTGTCGCACGTCCCTCGGCAGTGTACACGACACTCTGGATCGGGCCGAACAACCTCGGCAGAAATCGTGTTTAATAATAATAAATACACAATACTTTGATAGTTTATTGTAGATTGTGAAGCTAATTGATAAATTGGAGATCTTTGGAATTTAAAGAATTATTATTCATGCTTGTTAAGGAATTATTGTTATTCCTGTAAATGAGACTAATTGATAAATTCGAAAATATATTGGAATTTAATTAATATATTGAGAATTGTTTCATTTGAAGGAATTTAATTATTTTTACTGGTTAAATACATTATTGTTATAGTCCGTGAATCATGCTGATTTAGATATTCTAGTTTTATTTCAAATTGAGTGTCAAAGTCGGTTATCTCGTCTCTACCACTTCGAGATTAGGCTTGATACTTACTGGGTACTCGTTATTTACGTACTCATACTACACTTGCTGCACTTTCTGTGCAGGACCTGAGGCAAGTACTAGTGGGGGGCCTATCGCCTTACACCCACGTTATCCAGAGGCATATTGGTGAGCTGCCTTTCTGAGCCTTTTTGTAGCTACCGGTGTCCCTTCTTATATTTACATTCTGTCTATTTTTATTTCACACAGTATTTAAGGTTTTGTATAATCTACTAGAATGCTCATACACTTGTGACACCAGGTCTTGGCACACACATTGGTGAATTAAGAGTTTCTTATTTTCTTGGTTATTTTAAATTACGGGTTGGCTTGCCTAGCTGTAGTGTTGGGTGCCATCACGACCTATAGGTGAAATTGGGCCGTGACAACATGGTATCAGAGCACTAGGTTCACGTAGGTCTCACAAGTTATGAGCAGACCTAATAGAGTCTTGTGGATCGGTACGGAGACGTCTGTAAGATCTACTCCCCCAGCTGTTAGAGGTCAAGGCAGAGGCCGAGATAGGGCTCCAGCCCGTAGTAGAGGGCGAGGACATCCGAGGACTGTTCCTCTTATGCCACCAGTGGGTCCAGCAGAGGATCCCATTATTGAGGAGCAGGGTGAAGTGCTTGTGGCAGAGCCAGCTTCGGTGTATTTCACATCGGCACCGGGATTCCATGATGTTATGGGCCGTATGCTGCATTTCATGGATAATATGACTCAGGCCGGTTTATTTCCGGCAGACCCAGCCACATCCCAAGTGGGCAGAGGAGCACAGACCCCTACTGCACAGGCTCATGGACAGGCAACTGTTGTATATCAGACCCAGGGTGCACTACCCGTGGGTAGAGCCCAGCCAGTAGCAGCAGCTACACCTGAGCCCAGGCCAGCTGTAGTCGCTGATCCTCAGAAACTATTGGACAGATGGACTAGACTACATCCACCTGTCTTTGGGGGTGAGCGACATAAGGATCCCCAGGATTTCATTGATCGGTGCAAGGATAGACTGTACAACATGAAGATATTGGAGTCTCATGGGGTAGACTTTGCTACTTTTTAGCTAGAGGGCAGAGCCCATAGATGGTGGCAGTCTTATGTTCTTGGCAGACAGCTCCGACAAGGTCAGATGTCAGTGACCGATTATGAGGCGAGGTTTTCTGAGTTATCTCGCCATGCACTTATGATACTCCCTACTGAGGCGGAGAGGGTGGGGAGGTTTGTTGCTATTTTACATACTGGCATTCATGCCACTATGGCTCGAGAGGTTGAGATGGGCACTTCTTATGAGATGGTCCTAGAGATAGCCCGCAGGATTGAGGGTGTACGTCAGCGGAGCCGAGAGCAGGTTATGAGAGATAAGCAGTTTAGGTATTCTGGAGAGTTCAGAGGTGCTCCGTCTGGAGGCAGATGTCAGTTCGTGAGAGGGTAGTCCAGCCATATCCAGCATCACCACCTCCTCGAGGTGCTCCAGTGCGACCCTATCTCAGTGCTATATCAGAGAGTTCTTATCACCCACCAGCTATTTAAGGTTCTTCTAGTGGGTATTCAGGTCACCAGGGCCAGGATTCTAGACAACAGCTTATCGCATCGAAATAATGTTACGAGTGCGGGGATCCCAGTCACATACGGAGATTCTACCCCAAACTGCGGGGTAGACCAGTGTAGCAGGGTCAGCAGCCTATGATTACCGCACCAGTTTCTCAACCAGTAGCCCGACCACAAAGAGGTGGAGGACAGGTGGGTAGGGGTTGTCCTAGAGGTGGAGGTCAGCCAGGCGGAGGCTAGCCAGTTGGCGCTCCAGCTCGATTCTATGCTTTTCCAGCCAGACCAGATGCAGAGACCTCATATCCGTGATTACAGGTGTTATTTCTATTTGTGGCAAAGATGCCTCAGTATTATTTGATCCAGGATCTACGTATTCATATGTGTCATCTCTATTTGCTCCATTCCTGGGTGTTTCTCGTGAGTCCTTGAGTACTCCTGTTTATGTGTCCACTCTTGTGGGCGATTCTGTTATTGTGAACCGTATCTACCAGTCCTGTATTATTACATTCTGTGGTTATGAAACTAGAGCATATCTCCTATTGCTTAAGATGACTGATTTTAAAATTATTTTGGGAATGGACTGGTTATCTCCATATCATGCTATTCTAGATTGTCATGCCAAGATTGTTACCTTGGCTATTCCAGTATTGCCTAAGCTGGAGTGGAAGGGTTCGTCTGTTAGTTCATTTAATCGAGTTATTTCTTTTATAAAGACTCAACACATTGTTGAGAAATGTTGTTTGGCTTATCTAGCCTATGTTCGAGATACTACTGCAGAGGCTCCGGCTATTGATTCAGTACATGTAGTTTGGGAGTTCTCCGATGTATTTCCTTCAGATCTTCCAGGTATTCCACCTGATCGTGATATTGATTTCTGTATTGACTTGGCTCCAGATACCCAGCCTATATATATCCCACTGTATCGCATGGCTCCGACAAAATTGAAAGAATTGAAAGAAAAGCTTGAGGAGTTATTAGCCAAAGGGTTCGTCAGACCGAGTGTATCGCCTTGGGGTGCACCGGTATTATTTGTGAAGAAGAAGGATGGAACAATGCGGATGTGTATTGATTATCGCCAATTGAACAAAGTCACTATTAAGAACAAGTACCCGTTTTCGCGTATTGATGATCTATTTGACCAGTTGCAGGGTGCTAGGGTGTTCTCTAAGATCGACTTGAGTTCGAGGTACCATCAGTTGAAGATTCAGGATTCGGATGTTCCGAATACGGCTTTTCGGACTAGATATGGTCATTATGAGTTTCTGGTGATGTCCTTCGATTTAACTAACGCCCCGACATCGTTTATGGATTTGATGAATAGGGTATTCAGGCCATATATTGATTCGTTTGTCATTGTCTTCATTGATGACATCTTGATCTACTCGCGCAATAAGGAGGAGCATGAGCAGAATATGAGAGTAGTGCTTCAGACGCTGCGGGAACAAAAGTTATATGCTAAGTTCTCTAAATGCGAGTTTGGCTAGAGTCTGTAGCATTTTTGGGGCATACTGTATCGGGCGAGGGTATTGAGGTTGATCCCAAAATGATTGAGGCAGTTCAGAATTGGCATCGTCCCACTTCAGCGACTGAGATCAGGAGTTTCCTAGGTTTAGCAGGTTATTAGCATCGGTTCGTGGAGGGGTTTTCATTTATTGCAGCACCTTTGACCAAATTAACCCAGAAGGGTGCTCCGTTCCGATGGTCTAATGATTGTGAGGTGAGCTTTCAGAAGCTCAAGACAGCATTGACTACAGCACCAATGTTAGTGTTGCCTTCCGGTTCGGGGATGTATACAGTATATTGTGACGCTTCACGCATTGGTTTGGGTTGTGTATTGATGCAGGAAGGGCGATTAATTGCATATGCTTCACGTCAGCTAAAGCCCCACTAGAAGAATTATCCAGTACATGATTTTAGCTGCGATTGTCCACGCTCTTAAGATTTGGACGCATTATCTTTATGGGGTGTCTTGTGAAGTTTACATTGTTCATCGCAGTTTGCAGCATTTGTTCAAGCAGAGAGACCTAAATCTGTGACAGCGCAGATGGCTTGAGTTACTAAAAGATAATGATATTACTATCCTGTATCATCCGAGCAAAGCAAATGTGGTTGCAGACGCCTTGAGTAGAAAGGCGGAGAGTATGGGTAGTTTGGCTTTTATTTCAGCAAAGGAGAGGCCATTAGCTTTGGATATTCAATCCTTGGCTAACCGACTTGTGAGGTTGGACATTTCAGAGCCCAACCGAGTTCTTGCATGTGTTGTACCTCAGTCTTCACTATTTGAGCAGATCAAGACTCGCTAGTATGATGATCCACACTTAATGGTTCTTCGAGAAATAGTACTATGGGGTGGTGCCAAGGAAGTTACTATTGGCGCGGATGGTGTTCTGCGACTCCAGGATCGTCTATGTGTTCCTAATGTGGATGTACTGAGGAAAAAGATCCTAGAGAAAGTACACAGTTCTCGATGTTCTATTCATCCAGGTGCTACGAAGATGTATCGTGACCTGAGGCAACATTATTGGTGGTGACGAATGAAAAAGGACATAGTTGAGTATGTAGCTAGGTGTCTGAATTGCCAGCAAGTTAAATAAGAACACCAGAGGCCAGGTGGCCTACTTCAGCAGATGACTATACTAGAGTGGAAATAGGAACGCATCACTATGGACTTTGTAGTTGGGTTGTCGCGGACCTTGCGGAAGTTTGATGCAGTTTGGGTCATTGTTGGCAGGTTGACCAAGTCGGCACATTTTATTCCTGTTGTGACTACATATACTTCAGAGAGGTTAGCCTAGATTTATATTCAGGAGATAGTTCGGTTGCACGGCGTGCCAATTTCTATCATATTAGATAGATGACCTTAGTTTACTTCATATTTCTTGAGAGTAGTACAGAGTGAATTTGGGACCCGTGTAGAGCACGGCACAACCTTTCATTCGCAGACCGACGGGCAGTCAGAGCGGACAATTCAGATTTTGGAGGATATGCCCAGGGCATGTGGGATTGACTTTGGAGATCAGTGGGATCGTTTCTTGCCTTTGGTCGAGTTTGCTTATAATAACAGTTACCAATCCAGCATCGAGATGGCTCCATTTGAGGCTTTATATGGTAGGTGATGTCGTTCGCCCATCAGGTGGTTTGAGTCCGGTGAGGCTAAGTTATATGGTACTGATTTGGTGAAGGATGCCTTGGAAAAGGTAAAGTTGATTCAGGAGCGACTCCATACAACGCAGCCCAGACAGAAGAGTTACGCGAATCAGAAAGCGAGTGATTTATCATTTATGGTAGGTGAAAAAGTTCTTTTGAAGGTTTCGCTGATGAAGGGAATCATGAGATTTGGGGAAAAGGGGAAATTGAGCCCAAGGTTTATAGGCCCATTTGAGGTGTTGAAACGAGTTGGGGAGGTTGCTTATGAGCTTGCATTGCCTCCCAGCCTATCGGGAGTTCATCCAGTTTTCCATGTATCTATGCTTCGGAAGTATCATGCCGACCTATCACATGTGTTAGACTTCAGCATAGTTCAGCTAGATAATATCTTGTGTTAGGAAGAGGAGCCAGTTGCCATTATTGATAAACAGGTTCGCCAGTTTAGGTCCAAGAGGATTTCTGTAGTAAAAGTCCAGTGGAGGAGCCAACCAGTCGAGGAAGCGACTTGAGAGGCCGAGGAAAACATGCGGAGCAGATATCCACACTTATTCGGCACTCCAGGTACAATTCTAAACTCGTTCTAGGACGAACGTTTGTTTAAGAGGTGGAGAATGTAATGACCCAACCGGTAATTTTGACCTTTAGAACCCCGTTCCCTAAAATAAAACTTCTCGTATGTGCTTTTAATGATTTATGACTTGCGGGGATGGTTGGTTCGGGATTTGGAAGTGTTTGGGTTAAAATCAGAATACTTGGTTCCTTAAGTTGGCTTTAAAAGGCCAGGTTTGACTTCGATCGACATTTTGAGAAAGCAATCTCAGAATAGAATTTTGACGATTCCAACAGCTCTGTATGGTGATTTTGGACTTAGGAGCGTGTTCGAAATTTTATTTGGAAGTCCGTAGTTAACTTAGGCTTGAAATGGATAAAACAAGAATTTAAGTTTGGAAGTTTGACCAGTTGACTTTTTGATACCGAAGTCGGAACCCAGTTTTGAAAATTTTCATAGCTCTGTTATGTCATTTATGACTTGTGTGCAAAATTTGAGGTCAATCGGACTTGATTTAATAGGTTTCGACATCGAATGTAGAAGTTGGAAATTTTAAGTTTCATTAAGCTTGAATTGGAACATAATTCATGGTTTTAGCATCGTTTTATGTGATTTGAGGTTTCAAATAAGTTCGTATGATGTTTTAAGACTTGTTGGTATATTTGGTTGAGGTCCCGAGGGTCTTGGGTGAGTTTCGAATGGTTAACGGATCAAACGTTAGACTTAAAAAGGTGCTGCAATTTTTCCTTCTGCTGGATATTTTGGGATGTGATCGAGCCCAGGGTCGACGGCCTGAGGCGAAGCCAGGGACGAGGCTCAGTATCGAAGCCACGATCGAAGGTCCATCTCGAGGGCCATGATCGAAGGCAATGCTCGAGGGCCAGGATCGAGACCCAAAATCGAGGGTCACAATCGAAGGCGCAGGCTCGATGCCATGATCGAGGCTATGATCGAAGGACCAGGCTCGATGCCATAATCGAGGCCATGACCGAGGTTAGGATCGAGCCTATGATCGAAGCCACGATCGAGGCCTAGGCTCGAGGGCCATGATCGAAGCCACGATCGAGGCACAGTTCCGAAGGCTGTCTGGGTAGTTTTATAACCATGTTTAACAAATTAGAGCTTGAGCAGAGGCGATTTTGGATACATTTTCAAGGAAATATATTGGGTTAAGTGATTCTAACTCGGATTTGGTCTATATACACAAATATATCATTGTTTTCACTATTTAATTAGTGTTTTGAGATTGAAATTTGGAAATTTTTTGAAATCTCATAGAAACGATTTTTTGAGATTTCGGTATCGATTCGGAGTCGGATTTGAGTGAAACTGGTATGGTTGGACTCGTAATTGAATGGGTTATCGGATTTCATAACTTTCACCTGATTCCGATACGTGGGCCCCACGGACAAACTTTTAATTAATTTCGGATTTTTATTGAAAAATATAGTATTTTCTTATGGAATTGATTTCTATAATTGTTAGTGATTGTATCGAATTATTCTTGGCTAGATTCAAGCCAGACAGAGTTGGATAATCGTGGGAAAGGCCTTCTTTGGATTAAATTGGATCAAAACGAGATAAGTCTCTTGTCTAATCTTGTGAGGGAAAAATTATCCCATAGGTAATTAAGGTAATAATTGTTGCTAATTGTGGGGGCTACGTACGCACCAGGCCCTCGGCAGTGTACACGATACTCTGGATCGGGCCGAACGACCTCGGCAGAAATTGTGCTTAATAATAATAATTATACGATACTTTGATAGTTTATTGTAACTTGTGAAGCTAATTGATAAATTGGAGATCTTTGGAATTTAAAGAATTATTATTCCTGCTTGTTAAGGAATTATTGTTATTCCTGTAAATGAGACTAATTGATAAATTTGAAAAATTATTGGAATCTAATTAATGTATTGAGAATTGTTTCATTTGAAGGAATATAATTATTTCTGCTGGTTAAATAAATTATTGTTATATTCTGTGAATCATGCTGATTTAGATATTCTACTTTTATTTCAATTATTATTATTGACCCATAGTGAGTGTCAAAGTCGGCTATCTCGTCTCTAGCACTTCGAGATTCGGCTTCATACTTACTGGGTATACGTTGTTTACGTACTCATACTACACTTGCTGCACTTTTTGTGCAGGACCTGAAGCAAGTGCTAGTGGGCGGCCTATCACCTTACACCCACGTTATCCAGAGGCATAGTGGTGAGCTGCCTTTCTGAGCCTTTCTGTAGCTACCGGTGTCTCTTCTTATATTTACATTCTATCTATTTTTATTTCAGACAGTATTTGAGGTTTTGTATAATCTACTAGAATGCTCATACACTTGTGACACCAGGTCTTGGCACACACATTGGTTGAATTAATAGTTGCTTATTTTCTTGGTTATTTTAAATTACGGGTTGGCTTGCCTAGCTGTAGTATTGGGCGCCATCACGACCTATAGGTGAAATTGGGTCGTGACAACTTACCTCAAACCACGCTCAATCAGTCAATAAGAATGCCTTTCCCTTGATTTTCCGACTCTGATCTACTCGAATCTAGTCATAATTAATTCGATTCAGTCAATAGAAATTATTGAAATAAATTCCATATGAAAATACAAATTTTCCAATAAAATATTTAAATTTAACCCAAACATCGCTCATGGGGTCCACATCTCGAAACCTGACAAAAATTACAAAATATGAACGCTCATTCAACCACGAGTTCAACCATATAAATTTTACCAAATTCCGACATCAACTCGACCCTCAAATCGTCAATTTAAACCGAGAGGGTTTTCTAAATCTTCCAACTTAAATCACCAATTAAATGTTAAAAACAACCATTGATTCGGGTAATTTGACCAAAATTGAGTTAAGAACACTTATCCCGTTACTTTTCTTGAAAATCTCTCGAAAATTGCCTCTTTCCGAACTCCAATTCGTCAAAAAGAGAAAATGGGACGAAGCCGCATTTTTAGAACTTAAACTTTCTGTCTAGTGGTTTCTTCTTCGCGAACGCGACAGGTCCATCGCATTCGCGAAGCACAAAATTGTGCTGTCCAAAACTTGCCCTTCGCGAACGCAAGTCACAGCTCGCGAACGCGATGCTTTACTAGGCGAGCCTCGCGAACGCGGCCCACACTTCGCAAATGCGAAGGCAAAAATCCTCACCAACCAGTTTCCTTTCCCGAACGCGATTCCCAATCGCGAACGCATAGCCTCACCTCTGTAATAACCTGAAATATAGTTATATACTAATTAATCGTGAGGTTGAAGAAGTAATTTTATTGATAGTTATTGTCAAATACTAAGCTAGTGTAGAAAATTATGGTATACTACATAAACAATTAGTGGGCCTAATTTATAATTAGGCATATACCAGGGAGCAGTATAATAAATTTAGATAATAATAGGGATTCAAAAAAACATTTGGGCCCAAACCTTATACAGCTATAAGTTTAGGTATATATATATATTTTTTTACAGCTTGGTTCTCTCAGGAAAGAATATTAGAAGACAAAAATATTGTGTCGGCGTGAGTACATTAGAAGCCGTGACTACTGTGTCATTCTTCAAATTATAAGGCGTGAGGATCATTGTAGGGAAAAGACCAATTGTAAGGTATGTGTATTATTAATATTTACATACAGTAGTAGTCATAGAATTAGATAATCTTGATGATGATGGTTGGGACAATCATTATAACGGAGATGTGCTTCAGAATGAAATAGAAAATTAATCATGATGTCATGAATGCATATAATAATGAGTCTACAATTAAAACCTTGCTATGGAAATTATATTAATTGTACTTTTCGGCTTTGAAATTTGGAGACTCAGTATTAGCTAATGAGTGGATAGTAAAAGGAAGAAGGAATCTATGGGAAGGAAATAGTTATAAATTTGCAGAAAGTTTTTACCCAATTAGAATAATAATTATATAATGATGGGATTCAAGAATTGGAAATTTTTCCATTAATATACTGTTCCGGTTCTTTAATTTGGAGATAAACGTATCATCATGCCATGATTACTATGTATTTTTGAACTTCTGAGAAAAAGCCAACGTGATGGCTTCTGGAACCACCTCTATTTCGGCATTTTAGTTCACGTTATAGTGCATCGCATGGTATTTATTTGTGTATAAATTTTTCTTAATCAGACCGAGGGTTAGACTTTGATTTTGATTTGTCCCGAGTTATTCAATATTTTGGATAGATTGAGGCAATTGGAAGCCGTTTGGTTGGTGTTTTAGGAGTTGCAAGGTTGGAGAACTTCCCGTTAGCGAGGTAAGTGAGACTTTAAGCTTTGATACTTGCTTTTCTAAAATCCATTTTGAAAATGTGTTTTCTCTGCCTGGTCCATGTGTTGGGACAAGCGTGTGCTTGGCAGCATCGGTGGTATTAGACTAGCCGTAAATATATTATTTTATGAAAGATACAAAATTAAAAAAAAATTATTTTATAAGTTGTTTGATGGCGTGATACGACTGTGAGCCATGATGTTGAGTTTGATATTTTGATACGGCTGTGAGCCATGGTGTTGAGTTTGATGTTTTGATACGGCTGTGAGCCATGATATTGAGTTTGATACTTTGATACGGCTATGAGCCATGGTGTTGGCTGTGAGCCATGATGTTGAGTTTGATACGGTTGTGAGCCACAGTGTTGAGTTTGATACTTTGATACGGTTGTGAGTTACGGTGTTGTGTTTTATACTTTGATACGGCTGTGAGTCATGATGTTGAGTTTGATACGGCTGTGAGCCATGATGTTGAGTTTGATATGGCTGTGAGCCATGGTATTGAGTTTGATACGGCTGTGAGCCATGGTGTTGAGTTTGATACGGCTGTGAGCCATGGTATTGGGGGCATTATGTATGCCTTTATACATCACCCGAGTATTGTATATGCTTCTTGATATATATTTGGAGCATTGTGTATATTTGAGTGAGCATTGTATATGCTCTGTTACATATTTGAGGCATTGTGGTGCCATTGTGGACTTATAGAGGTGTTGGTTAAATTCTTTCACTGTAGTTATGACAAGCCCTTAGTGTGTAGTGGACTTATGTGTGTTCTTGTTAGTTAACTATTATTAACTTTGTTGATACCTATATATTATGTTATTGTATAATTATTGAATTTAGTATATTATTCTTATTATGGTGTATTTGTATTTTCTAACACTTGTTCAAGAGGTACTCAGAGTGGCGGGTCGAGAATCTTACTGGGTTATATTTATGTATAACTCACTCCTTACATGCATCTCCATGCAGATACTATTGCGGACGATAGAGTTAGTGGCTAAAGAGTTCGTTCAGGCCGATTCTGTTGCTGATGTGAGCCACCGCATTATTCGTGGAGGCTGTCACTGCATCTTTATCTAGTTTATGCCAGTTATTTCCTTTTCTTTGGAGTTTGCATACCCGTCAGTTTTACTCATGTCACTCTGTTAGATATTACATGGTCTTTGTGTGAGATTTGAGTTAGATTAATATTATTTGAGTGACCGTTGGTCTTTGTATCAAGTAACTAAGGTATTAGTTTGTAACTATTTTATTTTTAATTATTAGTAATGCTTTTATACCTGCACTTATTGTTCTTTCAGTGTTTGTATAAATGGTTAAACGTATGGGAAATGGTTTCGCGTGGCAGATGGTGTTAGCTGGGTGCCAGTCACATCTAGGGGGTTGTTTGGGACATGACAACCTCCTTGCCTTATGCGAGACCCAAGTCGCGAATGCGTAGCACAAAAATTCAGCAACCAACAACTCCTTCTTTGCGAACGCGTGAACACCTTCGCGTCCGCGAAGAACAAAATCAAACACCAGAAAATCTGTAGTTTCAACCATCTTCCAAGTCGAAATTCAATCTGTTAACCAGCCGAAAATTACCTGAGGCCCCCGGGACCTCAACCAAATACACAAACAAGTCCTAAAACATCATACAAACTTAGTCAAAATCTCAAATCATATCAAACAAAGCTATAAAACCACGAATCATACCTCAATTCAAGCTTAATGAAATATAAAAATTTTCAAATTCTATATTCGATGTCGAAACCTATCAAATCAAGTTCGATTGACCTAAAATTTTGCATACAAGTCATAAATGACATAACAGACCTATTTCAATTTTCAGAATCGGATTCCGCCCCTGGTATCAAAAAGTCAACCCCCTGATCAAACTTCCAAACTTAAATTTTTATTTTAGCCATTTCAAGCCCAATTTAACTACGGACCTCCAAATAATTTTTCAGACATGCTCCTAAGTCCAAAATCACCATACGGAGATATTGGAATCATCAAAATTCTATTTCGGGGTCGTTTACACATAAGTCAAACATCCGGTCAACCTTTTCAACTTAAATTTTCATCCTTGAGACTAAGTGTCTCAATTCATTTCAAAACCTCATCGGACCCGAACCGACTATCCCGACAAGTCACATAACAACTATAAAGTACAAAATGAGCAGTAAATGGGGGAACGAGGCTACAACTCTCAAAACAACCGGTCAGGTCGTTACAAATTCAAATGGATCTTTTAGGGTTGAATATTGAGTCTTTAACTCATCGAGATGATGACGAAGTAAAATCATAGCCTTTGCTTTATCTTGGCTTGATGTTTCATTTTCTTGTATAATAGTATTTTCAAGAGCTTTTGCAGCAAGGTGAATTTCAGCAGTAAAGACCCATGATAAATAATTCTTTCCGGAGATGTCAAGTGCCACAAATTCAAGCTTTGATAAATTCGACATAATGAAAACTATTATTAAAAAAAAGATAAATAAGATGCAATTTGGGTAATTATGAAACAAGAAAAAAAAATAATAAGTCATGTAATATGATATTCATATTTATATAAACAGAATTCAACAAATTTTTGAATCAATAAAATTAACCGAAAATTTTTGTGGCAAATTCTTAATTGAATTCAGAGAAAAATAAACAAAAAGAGAGGTAAAACTCAGTTGTAATTATGTCAAAGTCTTGTTACAGAATGATTTAATACACATATTCTATATTTTCTTATAATATCTTAATAACACTTTTATAATGATCTTACAATCTAAATATGACATCTATATATATTTTTAAATTTTGAATAAAATGCCAATCTATAATTATTTTAAAACTTGTTGGCAGTATACTCAAAAAAATAACTGCATAGTGTCTTAAACCACAAATTATATGGATGCATATCTTTTATGTGATTACACAAATGAAGTTTACATAAAAACATCATGGAATGCATGTTTGATAAAATAAATTAATATTTATAAAATATAATATCATAACATTATTCAAATATTTGACAAAACTAATCTATCAATTCTAACTAAAAAGTAAATAAAAACAAAAAAAAAATAAATTAAAAAGTAACATTGTAATTATACAGTGTAATCAACATTAGTTTTCACCCCTAGAATAATTAATCAAATTACCCAATTAGTACGCAAGGCTGTAATTCCCCAATTTGGTGTAGGGTTTGTAATTGTTTCGTTCGAGAGAAGCATGCAGTCGCAGCCGCCGCCACCATCACCACCAGAATCAAGATTGTCAATCGCATCGGATTCGCCGCCGGAGAATAAACAAAAGCTCAACGAGGGAGATGGAGATGGAGATAAAGGAAGCTTGTCAATCGCATCGGATTTGCCGCCGGAGAAGAAACAAAAGCTGAGCGAGGGAGATGGAGATGGAGATGGAGATGGAGATAAAGGTCAAAGCGGAGACTTATCAGCCGAATCGGATTCGGATTGCGAAATTCAGGAGGATACTATAGCTACTCCCGTCATGAAGTATTATTTAGAAGGAATTTGCCCTTGCTGCAATCAGAAGTGGACAAAGCTCTTTGGCAGAGGTACCGCCAACAAATCAAAGAGAGCCAGGTATATTCAATTAGTATTTTGTATCTTTCCTAAATTGTCACCACACAAATATTATCTCTTCTGCTTAATCCCAATATTTGCAGTTATGTGTATATATATATGTCTCTACCTTCTTTTGTTTCTTGCTTTATTATTTAGCTCTTACATGTCTTTCTTACTACTATAAGTTAACTATGCCTCTGGTGCATGCAGTAGGTGATGTTTGTGCCTGATTGGTTGAGTTGTACTTTGCTAGGGCTTTGACATTAAAGATGAAGATTGTCCTAGTGGATGCTCGATGGTGACCATCTGGCCCATGACAGGGTACTTAAAGAATCCTGAGAATGTTAAGGAGTTGGAAGATTATGCTCAAAAGGCACTTGATACATACAATGCTCGAGAGGTATGCTCTATTCATAGTTTCTATTGTCTTTCCAGTTGTTCTTTTCCTTTTGTTTTCTCTAGAAAGCTAAAAGCGTTCCCTTGTACTAATATTAGGGCACTAAATATGTGGTCGGAAAAATTCTGAAGGTGAATGGAAGTGGCTGTCGTGACTTCCATTTCTATATTACTCTTACTGTCAAGACATCTGATGGCGAAAAGCTGTATTTTCAAGCTAAGGTGGTGCGAAGTTTAGAAGGTTCTTTGGATTTCCCAGTCGTCAGGCCTAGGGTAATGAGAACTGCTATTCATTCCTTAATTCTGTTTATATTTTGGCATGCTGAAATTTCTAGCTTTAGTCTTCAAGTTTCATGACTTTAACGATCTCATAGAAAACCTCATGAGTTTTAAGTCATTAGGCTGCTGCAAGGTTTAGATTAGTCGCGACAAATTAGCATTCATTAAGAACCAACTAGCTGTTGATGGTAGATATAAGCTCGTCTAGACAAAATGTTACTCGTATATAACTTTATGCAACACTATTTGACACAACATGCAGTTCAAGATATTAATTTTGTTTAAAATTGTATAAGTAGTAGAAGAAGAAAATCTTAAAAATAAAGGGTTGAAAAGTTTTTTGATAAAGCAAAACCACTTGAAAGTTCAAGTTTGATTAATTACTGAACTTCAAAATATGTTTGTATGAGATAATGTTATTAGTTGAATACTAGAGTGATCAAATATTTGAGTTGCAAGTAAAGTGTGATTATTTGAGATGAAGGAAGCATTGGAGGACCTGAAACATATGTCTAAACTATATGTGATATCCAAGTTGCTGTCCTTGTCAAATAAATCTCTGAAGAGAAACTTGTCCTAATACTTATAGACTCTGAAATTAGGAAAACTAGCCACTGGATCAAGAGCAATTGTGTCTCTGTTTTTTGGGAATTCTTTCAGGATTGTGAACCTGGAGAGAGCGAAAACTTGGTGCATTAGACCTTAGCCAAGACACTGGTTCGTTCGAGGGCTTTCCTCCCTCCCTCTCACCTCTCCCTTTCTCTCTCTCTCTCTCTCTCTCTCTCTCTCTCTCTCTCTCTCTCTCTCTCTCTCTCTCTCTCACACACACACACACACACACACACACACACTCACACTCACACGGATTCTCCTTCTCTCTCTCTGCATGTTGCTGCTGCTGCACTCAACCTAAATTTCCTAGTCTTTTGTCTTAATCCCTTCATGAAAAACATGTCATCCCTAATTTGTGCTTCATCAAGTTTAGTTTGTCCCCCTCTCCCGTGGCCTCAAGGTTTGGTTTCGTTCCAATTCCCCTTATTCTGATCTTTATTTCTCCATTCTCACTTTCATAGGCTTATCTGAACCACACCCAGCCGTCACAGATTCCTCCTGTGCTGTCCAATGCTAAGAGATTAGGCGTCCTTTAATTTATCAGTTCTTTGTCAACTCTGTATTATTTTTATATGCGGGGTTTGGGTGGTCAATGAAGCAAGAGTAAAGAAAGAAGACGAGAAATTTGGGGACCCAAATTTGTGGCAAATGAAGTGGGTGCAAACCTTGGAGACTTGAGTTCATATTCTAGCGGAAGTAAAAATATTAGGTGACTTCTTACCATTTGCTGTGGGCGGCGTTACCTTGTAATTGGGCTGGTGGGAGGTACCAGCTACTCGTGGAATAGTCAAGGTGTGGCGCAAGTTGGCCCGCACACGAGAAATTTGAAATTGTCGTAGTTTCACTGATGCATCTGTTGTGTGCTCGCCAATTATTTTAGAGTACGCTTTCTATTTTTGAAATCTCCCTGAACATAATTTTTTGGTAATACACTTTCCTTTATATGCAATATAAAAGCTTTATTTGTTAGATAGACGTTCTTTAATTGCTTATTGTTTTTATATGGATTCCAGTGTTTCAAATGATTTGTACTCTCTACCTCATCTCTTGATTTTTAGAGAAATAGGTAAAAAGTTCCATAGAATTCTCCCCACCCACCGTTTAATCAATAGTGCCATGCCATAGAACTCACAATTTTTGCAAACTGAAATTCATTCACCTATGGTAGAATGAGTGTTACTATTTCATGATTATGTAACTAGCATTGCTTGCTGGCAGATTACATTATGTGTGTGATTCTTCTTTGGCTCGTGATTTTTTTAACTTTGTTGAGAATAATTTGAAGAGGAAAAAAAGGTAAATGAAAGCAGCACTGCCTTAAGAAGTTTCTTTTCCCTCTTTGGAACATGCTTTGTGAGAAAATGAACGCAGAAATGACATATTTAGTTTTGATTAAACCCAAGAAGGGAACCTGGAAACTTTTTTTGTAAACCTGATCATCTACTTTAGGATCCGGGGGATAATGGGTGCTGTACTGCTCTAGGAGCATTACCTTTTCCACTGGGGCTATACTACTGCTTAAAGAATGGTAAATTTCAGCATTTGCAAATTGCTAACTCTCACTTATGCTATTATGTAGACGAAGGGAGATAAGGACATACGGTGATGTGAAGTCTGTGCATCAAGGTTTAGCTTTATGGTAACAGTGTTGGACAGGATTAGCAGCTTTGTGGTGATAGACTATTTAATTGCCCTTCTTATAGCCTGTTTGGCCAAGCTTTTTCCTAGTTCAAAAGTATTTTTTTTTTCTTCAAAAAAGTATTTTTTTTCTAAACTTGAGGTGTTTGGCCAAGCTTTTTGAGAAGCAGAAAAAAGAAGCAAAAACACTTTTTGAGAAGCAGAAAAAAGTAGCTTCTCCCCAGAAGCAAAACTAGTTTTGACTTTTCTTCTTACCAAAAATACCCTTAGCAAAATGTAGTATATTCCAAAATAACCTTACTTATTCTAAACCTAATACTTAGGATTTTAATCTATAAATATTTTTTCTTATTTTTAGGGTAGCTTTCTAATATATAGTGACTTCTGGGGTGAATGCTTTTATATTTGTTGAATAATTTTTTGATATATTTAAATCATCTTGAAAGAATTAAAGTACTTTTTCATTTTATTTTCATATTTTACTTAAATAAAATAAAAAACATAATTATTATCTTTCATAATAAAATTTTGAAATTATTTATTTACTTACATAATATTAACTATTAAGTAAATCTCTTCATGTCCTAATTTGTAATTTGATACTTAAAAGCATTTTTTGAAAAGTTTGGCCAAACACAAATTATTATTTAAAAGCATTTTTCATATTGATTAGCTAAGCACAAACTGCTTCTCTCCATAAGTAAAACACTTCTCACAATAAGCTGATTTTTCCAGCTTGGCCAACCAAGCTATTAAGTTTTTGGCCATGTTAAAGTTATGTCTTAAGATGTTATAATTAACTAAAGATTTGGTTGTTTAAGCTGGAAGAATTGCTCCATTTAATTTTCTGGTGTTTTTATTTGGCTGGAGCCTAATCAGTATTCCTTTCGTTGGCTGAATCTTGAGACTCCTGGTCATCGCTTGGTCTGTTGCCATTATAAACATCGCTATACTAAAATCTTTGATAAAAAATATCCTAAGTAAAGCAAGAGCGTCCTGCAAAAGGTGGTGCTATTTTGAGTGTTTTTTTAAAACCAAAATCGTCTCTTACGTGATTAAATATCATAGTTTAAGTCGACTATAGTTGTGTACCTTATGCTAGAGTTTTGAAGCTTGGATAAAAAACCCTTAAAGAGGGGATCTATCATCACATTAGCATCAAACCATTTTATTCATCATAAGTAAGCGGACTAAACAAATAATGTATACAAATGACAATGAATCTTATTCCATCTTATCCAATGTCCAGACTTAGATCAAGCGACCCACGACGATCCGAACGTCCCTTGGCGGCGTGTGGAAAAGTCATCTCACATGTCAACTGTCACGACCCAAACTAACCCCGGTCGTGATGGCGCCTATCGTAGAACTAGGCAAGCCGATTCATTTTCAAAACAAACCGATATTTTTAATTCAAAGATAATTTCAATGTTATTTAGCATAAAAACCTTCGTAAAGGAGTTCCAATCAAAATAAAAGTGCGGAAGGAAAAGCCCGACATCGGGGTGTCACTAGTCATGATCATCGACTACAATCTGTCTAACAACGTCAGGGCTAACTCAGCCTGGAAAATAGCTAAATACAACTAAAGAAAGATAAGAGGAAGAAGAGCAGGGGCTACGGTCGCCAAGCAGCTACCTTGCTATCCCTGAGAAACAGAAATCTTCAACCAAAATAATCAACAACTGCTACCGTGTCCAGCTACATCTGGATCTGCACACAAGGTGCAGGGAGTAACGTGAGTACGCCAACTCAGTAAGTAACAACAATAAATAAAGACTGAGCAGTAGTGACGAGCAATAAAGCATATCAAGTTCATATCACAAAAAATCAGTAAAGTACAACATGCGTTAAAAATCAGTGTTTGAATCAAATCCTCTCGTTTAAACCCAGTTCCAGTAAAAATCATTTAAAGATATTTTTCAACAGTTTTTCAAACAAGGCTCAATGCAAAGGTGAGCAAAAATGATGAAATCATAAACAGCCCCTCGGGCAAAACCTCACAGTCACTCTTGCCACTCGGGCATACCTCACAATCATTCTTGGCACTCAGGCATACCTCACAATCACTCATGCCTCCCTGTCACTCAGCAGTCGGCACTCGCACTCAGTAGGTACATGCGCTCACTGGGAGTGTGTACAGACTCCGGAGGGGCTCCTTCAGCCCAAGCGCTATATCAAGCCAAATCATGGCATAAATCACTCAGGACCTCGGCCTATATCAAACATGCTGCGGCGTGCAGCCCGATCCCATAAATATGCAACATGCTGTGGCGTGCAGCCCGGTCCCATAAATATCCTCACAAATTAGGTCCTCGCCCTCACTCAGTCATAAACCTCTCAAGCCACTCGGGCATTTCAGTAAAAACAGGGTGCTCAGCCCAAAACAACATTTATATGCATCAAAATCGAATAATAAAACTGAGTTATGCAGTGAATAGGTATAACCATGACTGAGTATAGATTTTCAATCGAAAACAGTGAGAGGATAATAAAAATAAAATAAAACCCTTAAGGGTCCAAACAGCACTAGCACAAGGCCCAAACATGGAATCCAGCTCAATTAACAGAAACTCTTTCTAAAAACACATAAGTATCATATAATTTCCACAAAATATGCAACTTTACAGTCGCTACGGGACGGACCAAGTCACAATCCTCAACAGTGCACGCCCACATGCCCGTCACCTAGCATGTGCGTCACTTCAAAATAGTAGAATGATAAGAAATCCGGGGTTTCATACCCTCAGGACTAGATTCACAATCGTTACTTACCCCAAACAGGTCAAATCTCTACTCCGCAATGCTCTTGCCTCTGGACTCGGCCTCCAAATGCTCCAAATCTATTCACAATCAGTACAATACCATCAATATACACTAATGGATTAAATTCCACAAGAAAAGCTATAAAATTAGACGGAAACCCAAAATTGGCTCAAACCCGGCCCCCGCGCCCACGTTTCGAAATCTGACAAAATTCAAAAAACTAGAAAGCTCATTCACTCACGAGTCTAACCATACCAAATTCATCAAAATCCGACATCGTTCGGTCTTTCAAATCCTTAAATTACTCTCCAAATATTTCAAGCCCTAACCCCTTATTTTCACTAATTACATGATTAAACAATGGAAAATTACCATATATACGAGTATTAGGTCTCAAGCAACTTACCTCACTGATAGCCCTTGAATCACCCTTCACAAATCACTCCACAAGCTCCAAAACCGACTTGAAAATGGTGAAAATGAACTAAATTCGCGAAGGGTTCTTTTTATGATTTCTGCCCATGTTTTTCGTACATGCGAAAAATTTCACGCTTCTTCGCCACCGCACCTGTGGAAAAATCGATCGCAGGTGCGGAACTCACTTAGGAGCCTAGCTTCCGCATCTGCGGCCCAAAACCCCGCGCATGCGAAGGCGCACTTGCGCGTTTCCTCCGCTTCTGCGAAGCCTGCCCAACGTCCCCCTTTCCGCATCTGCGCCCCAGGTTTCGCACCTGCGGGCTCGCAGATGCGACCTCCAACTCACACCTGCGCATCCTGCCTAGCCCAACATCGCCCGCTCCTGCGGACTTCCCCTGCGCACCAGCGGCCTTGCACCTGCGACTCTTCCTTCCGCAGGTGCAGAAATAGCAGAAGCAGCAGCTTCAGCTGCATTTTCCAACTTCGACAAATCCGTTAACCATCCGGAATCACCCCGAGTCCCTCGAGACCTCAACCAAAAATACCAACAAGTCATACATCAACATACCAACTTAGTCGAACCTTCGAATCACTTAAAACATCATCAAATTATCAAATTTCCCTCGGATTCAAGCCTAAGAACTTCTAAATTTTCAAATTCGACAACCGATACCGAAACCAACGAAATCACGTCCGAATGACCTCAAATATTTCACACACGTCACAAATGACACTACGAACCTACTCCAACTTCCGGATTCCATTCCGACCCCGATATCAAATTTTTCACTGTCGACCGAAATCGCCCAATTTCCAACTTTCGCCAAGTCAAGCCTAATTCCGCTCCGGACCTCCAAATCACATTCCGGACACACTCCTAAGTCCAAAATCACCTAACGGAGCTAACGGATTAATCGGAATTCAACTCCGAGATCGTTTACACATAGGTCAGCATCCGATTAATTTTTCCAACTTAAGTTCCTACTTAAGAGACTAAGTGTCTCAATTCACTCTGAAACCACTCCGGTCCCGAACCAACTAACCCGATATAACATAATATAGCTGAATAACTCAAAAAGAAGTATAAATGGGGAAAACGGGGCTATAACTCTCGAAACAACCGACCGAGTCGTTACATCCCCCCCTTCTTAAACATCTGTTAATCCTCGAACGGGTCTAGAAACATATCTGGAGTCTCGAATAGGCATGGATATCTGCTCCATATCTCCCGCTTGTTCTCTCAGGTGGCCTCCTCCATAGGCTGACCTCTCCATTGTACCTTCACTGAAGCTATATCCTTTGACCTCAACCTTTGAACCTGCCGATCCAAAATAGCCACCGGCTCCACATCATAAGTCATATCACCTTCCAACTGAACCGTGCTGAAATCCAAAATATGGGACGGATCTCCAATATACTTCCGGAGCATGGAAACATGAAATACTGGATGCACACTCGATAAGCTGGGTG
>AWOL01S0001082.1:162630-181060 GCA_000715115.1 Nicotiana otophora | reverse complement strand
AATACTCGACTGATAACTGTTGTTATATGCAAACTCCGCGAGTGGCAGAAACTGGTCCCATGAACCCCCAAAGTCAATGACAAGCACGCAACATGTCCTCCAATATCGGAATAGTGTGCTCAGACTGCCCGTCCGTCTGAGGGAGAAAAGTTGTGCTCGACTCAACATGAGTACCCAACTCTCGCTGCACGGCCCTCCAAAACTGCGATGTGAACTGAGTACCCCTATCTGAAATGATGGAAACTGGGACACCATGTAGGCGAACGATCTCTCGGATGTAAATCTCAGCCAACCGCTATAAAGAGTAAGTAGTACCAACTGGAATGAAGTGTGCGGACTTGGTCAACCGATTCATAATAACCCAAATAGCAGCAAACTTCCTCAAAGTCCATGGGAGCCCAACTACAAAGTCCATGGTGATCCTCTCCCACTTCCACTCTGGGATCTCCAATCTTTGAAGCAAGCCACCCGGTCTCTGATGCTCATACTTAACCTGCTGATAGTTGAGACACCGAGCCGCAAACCCAACTATATCGTTCTTCATCCGCCTCCACCAATAATGCTACCTCATATCTTGGTATATCTTCACGGCACCCGGATAGATGGAATACCGCAAGTTGTGGGCCTTCTCAAGAATCAACTCTCGAAGCCTATCTACATTAGGCATACATATTCGGCCCTGCATTCTCAGCACACCGTCATCACTAATAGTCACATCCCTAGCATCACCTCTCCGAACCCTATCCTGAAGAACGAGCAGGTGGGGGTCATCATATTGATGCTCCCTGATACAGTCATAAAGAGAAGACCTGAAGACCATACAAGCCAATACCCGACTAGGCTCCGAAATATCCAATATGACAAGCTGGCCCGCTAAGGCCTGTACATCCAATGCCAAAGGTCTCTCTGGTGCTGGAAGATATGCTAAACTCCCCAAACTCTCTGTCCGGCGACTCAAAGCATCGGCCACCACATTGGCCTTCCCCGGATGGTACAGGATAGTGATATCATAGTCCTTAAGAAGCTCCAACCATCTCCGCTGACGCAAATTAAGATCCTTCTGCTTGAACAGATGCTGCAGACTCTGGTGATCAGCATAGATCTCACAATGAACCCCCATACAAATAATGGATCCAAATCTTCAAGACGTGAACAATGGATGCTAACTCAAGATCATGGACATGATAGTTCTTCTCATGGTTCTTCAACTGGCGCGAGGCATAAGCGATCACCCTACTCTCCTGCATCAAAACACAACCAATGCCTGTCCTCGAGGCATCACAATACACGGTGTAAGAACCTGAAGCTGATGGCAGAACTAACACTGGAGTTGTGGTCAAAGAAGTCTTGAGCTTCTAAAAGCTCTCCTCACACTCATACGACCACCTGAATGGAGCACCCTTTTGGTTCAATTTGGTCAAGGGCGATGCAATAAATAAAAATTCCTCCACAAAGTGACGGTAGTAACCTGCCAAACCAAGAAAGCTCTTAATCTTCATGGCTGAGGACAGTCTGGGCCAACTCTGCACCGCCTCTATCTTCTTCGGGTCCACCTGAATACCCTCACTGGACACCACGTGCCCCAAGAATGTTACTGAACTGAGCCAAAACTCACATTTGGAGAACTTTGCATAAAGCTTCTCCTCCCTCAATCTTTATAATACAATCTTCAAATGCTAAGTGTGCTCCTTCTGGCTATGAGAGTACACCAGGATGTCATCAATGAATACAATAATGAATGAGTCCAAATAGGGCTGGCATACACTGTTCATCAAATGCATGAATGCTGCTGGGGCATTGGTCAGCCCAAAAGACATCACCAAGAACTCATAATGGCCATATTAGGTCCTGAAAGTTGTCTTAAGAATATCTGAATCCCGAATCTTCAGCTAGTGATAACCGGACCTCAAATCAATCTTGGAGAACACCCTCGCTCCCTGAAGCTGGTCGAATAAATCATCAATACGAGGCAAAGGATACTTGTTCTTGACTGTGACCTTGTTCAACTGCATGTAATCAATACACATTCTCATGGAACCATCCTTCTTCTTCACAAATAGAACCGGTGCACCCTAAGGTGACATACTAGGCCGAATAAATCCCTTATCAAGGAGTTTCTGAAACTGTTCTTTCAATTCCTTCAACTTCCCCGGTGCCATACGATACGGTGGAATAGAAATGGGCTAAGTACCCGGAACCAAATCAATACCAAAGTCAATATCCCTATCAGTCAGCATGCCCGGCAGGTCTGTAGGAAACACATCCGGAAAATCACGTACCACCGGAACAGAATCAATGACAGGAGTCTCTGCACTAACATCCCTCACAAAATCCAAATAAGATAGGCAACCTTTCTCAACCATATGCTAAGCCTTCAAATATGAAATCACCCTACTTGGTACATAATCTACAGAATCGCTCCACTCAACCCTCGAAATTCCCGGCATAGCCAATGTCACCATCTTAGCGTGACAATCTATAACAACATGATATGGAGATAACCAATCCATACCCAATATCACATCAAAGTCGACCATACTGAGCAGCAAAAGGTCCACTTGGGTCTCCAGACCCCCAATAGTCACCACACATGACCGATATACACGGTCCACAATAATAGTATCGCCCACAGGAGTAGATACATGTATAGATGAAACTAAAGACTCACGGGGCATATGCAGAAAATGGGCGAAATACGAGGAAACATATAAATACGTGGAACCAGGGTCAAATAATACTGAGGCATCTAGGTGACAAACTGAGACAATATCTATAATCACAGTATCTGAAGCAACAGCGACTGGTCTGGTAGGAAGGGCATAGAAACGGGCCTGGACACCCCCTGATCTGCCTTCCCCTCTAGGGAGACCCCTAGCTGACTGACCTCCACCCCGAGCTGACTTGGCGGGTGGTGAGGTAACTGGTGCTGAAGTCGGAGGATGACTCCTCTGCTGAGATAGACCTCCATGACGACGAGGACAATGCCTCTACATATGCCTAAGCTCCCCACACTTAAAACAACTCTCTGGTGCTGGTGGCGGAAACTGAAGGGTACCCCTAGTACCGGGATGACTGGTAGAAGAACCTGGCATGGATGAGCCCTGAACAGGTGGAGCACGGGACGAACTCTGAGCTGGAAGGGCACTAAGTGATGAGTGGCCCTGATGAGAACTGTGAGAACTATGGCCAGATGATGCACCCCGATGAAATGGCTGAGCTGGCTGAGCCTGTCTGAAATGACGACCTCTACCGTGCTGAAACTGACCCCCAAAGGAGCACCGCTGAATCCACCCTAACCACGAGCCATCTCAATCTGTCGAGCAATGTCGACAACCTCATCAAAAGTAGAATCTGAAACCCTCTCTCTAGTCATGAGTAACTGTAGCTGATAAGTGAGACCATCAATAAACCTCATGATCCTCTCCCTGTCCGTGGGAACCAACCAGATCGCATGACGGGCCAAATCAGAGTACCGCATCTCATACTGTGTCACAAACATATCACCCTAGCGAAGCCACTCAAACTGTCTGCGCAGCTCCTCTCTGCGGGATCGAGGCACGAACTTCTCCAAAAAGACCACGGAGAACTGCTGCCAAGTAATGGGTGCTGCACCAACAGGCCTACGCCTCTCGTAAGTATCCCACCATCTGAGGGCAGCCCCAGAGAACTGAAAGGTATTGAATGAGACCCCACAAGTCTCCAGAATACCAACAATGCGGAGTATCCTCTAACACCTGTCCAAAAAGTCCTGAGCATCCTCTCTCTCTGTGCCACTGAAAGGTGGTGGCTGGAATCTCCCAAACCTCTCCAACCTACGCTGATCATCCTTAGGCATAGCAGGAACCACATAATTCTGAGCAACTACAACTAGCTGGGCTGGTGGTGCCTCCAGTGTCTAAAGTCCCTGAATAACCTGCTCGGGTGTGCGAGTGACGGGAGTCTGAGTGCCTCCCCTGGCATAAGAAGTGGCTGCGGCCGTCGAAATAGATACCGCCTGAGCAAGGCTGGTACATGCTGTCAGAATCTGAGCTAGGGCCTCCTAAAGGCCTGGAATCACAATAGGCACAGGTGGTGCCTGAGCTGGTGCATCATCAACTGGAACCTGGTCCTGATCTGGGACAACCGGTGGATCTGCAGGTACTGCCCCAGCTGTTGTGCAGCCTGCACCTCTGCCCCTACTACGGCCTCTACCGCAGCCTCGGCCTCTCGCGGCCCTGGCTAGTGGTACTGGTGGTTGGTCCTCCTGACCGGTAGCACGAATCCTCACCATCTGTGAGAGAATGAAACAACAGATGTTTAGTTACTAGAATCAACAGATTCGCACGACAAGAATTCAAGAATATGGAGTTTCCTAAAGGTTCTGCAACCTCTCGAAGATAAGTACAGACGTCTCCGTACTGATCCGCAAGACTCTACTAAACCCGCTCATGACTCATGAGACCTATGTAACCTAGGCTCTGATACAAATCTGTCACGACCCAAACTAACCCCTGTCGTGATAGCGCCTATCGTGGAACTAGGCAAGCCGGGTCATTTCCAAAACAAACAAATATCTTCATTTCAAAGATAATTTCAATATTATTTAACATAAAAACCTCCGTAAAGGAGTTCCAATCAAAATAAAAGTGCGGAAGAAAAAGCCCGATATCGGGGTGTCACTAGTCATGAGCATCTACTATAATCTGTCTAACAATGTCAAGGCTAACTCAGCTTGGAAAATAGTTAAATACAACTAGAGGAAGATAAGAGGGAGAAGAACAGGGACTACGGTCGCCAAGCAGCTACCTTGCTATCCCCGAGAAACAGAAATCTTCAACTAGAATAATCAACAACCGCCACCGTGTCCAGCTATACCTGGATCTGCACACAAGATGCAGGGAGCAATGTGAGTACGCCAAATCAGTAAGTAACAACAACAAATAAAGACTGAACAGTAGTGACGAGCAATAAAGCATATCAAGTTCGTATCACAAAAATTCAGTAAAGTACAACATGCGTTAAAAATCAGTGTTTGAATCAAATCCTCTCGTTTAAACCCAGTTCCAGTAAAAATCATTTAAAGATATTTTTCAACAGTTTTTCAAACAAGGCTCAATGCAAAGGTGAGAAAAAAATGATGAAATCATAAACAACCCCTCGGTCAAAACCTCACAGTCACTCGTGCCACTCGGGCATACCTCACAGTCACTCGTGCCTCCCTGTCACTCAGCACTCGGCACTCATACTCAGTAGGTACCTACGCTCACTGGGGGTGTGTACAAACTCCGGAGGGGCTCATTCAGCCCAAGCGCTATATCAAGCCAAATCATGACATAAATCACTCAGGCCCTCGGCCTATATCAAAAATAATGCGGCGTGCAGTCCGATCCCATAAATATGCAACATGCTGCGGCGTGCAGCTCGATCCCATAAATATCCTCACAAATCAGGCCCTCGGCCTCACTCAGTCATAAACCTCTCAAGCCACTCGGGCATTTCAGTAAAAGCAGGGTGCTCAGCCCAAAACAACATTTATATGCATCAAAATCGAATAATAAAACTGAGTTATGCAGTAAACAGGTATAATCATGACTGAGTATAGATTTTCAATCAAAAATAATGAGAGGATAATAAAAATAAAATAAAACCCCTAAGGGTCCAAACAACACTGGCACAAGGCCCAAACATGGCATCCAATCCAATTAATAGAAATGCTTTCTAAAAACACATAAGTATCATATAATATCCACAAAATATGCAACTTTACAGTCGCTATGGGATGGACCAAGTCACAATCCCCAACAGTGCACGCCCACACGCCCGTCACCTAGCATGTGTTCACTTCAAAATAGTAGAATGATACGAAATTCGGGGTTTCATACCCTCAGGACTAGATTTACAATCGTTACTTACCTCAAACCGGTCAAATCTCTACCCCGCAATGCTCTTGCCTCTAGACTCAGCCTCCAAATACTCCAAATCTATTCACAATCAGTACAATTCCATCAATATACGCTAATCGAATGAATTCCACAAAAAAAGTTACAAATTTAGACCGAAACCCGAAATTAGCTCAAACCCGGCCCCCGGGCCCATGTCTTGAAATCCGACAAAATTCACAAAACTAGAAAGCTCATTCACTCACGAGTCTAACCATACCAAATTCATCAAAATCCGACATCGTTTGGTCCTTCAAATCCTTAAATTACTCTCCACAAATTCCAAGCCCTAACGCCTTATTTCACTAATTACATGATTAAACAACGAGAAATCACCATATATACGAGTATTAGGGCTCAAAAAACTTACCTCACTGATATCCCTTGAATCACCCTTCAAAAATCACTCCAAAAGCTCCAAAAACCGAGTTGAAAATGGTAGAAATGAACCAAATTCGCGAAGGGTTCTATTTATGGTTTCTGCCTAGGTTTTTCGCACCTGCGGAAAGTTTCACGCTTCTGCACCACCGCACCTGCGGAAAAATCCATTGCAGGTGCGGAACTCACTTAGGACCTAGCTTCCGCATCTGCGGCCCAAAACCCCGCGCCTGCAAAGGCGCACCTGCGCGTTTCCTCCGCTTCTGCGAAGTCTGCCCAACGTCCCCCTTTCCGCATCTACGCCCCAGGTTTCGCACCTACGGGATCACAGATGCGACCTCCAACTCACACCTGCGCATCCTGCTTAGCCCAACATCGCCTGCTCCTGCGGACTTCCCCTGTGCACCAGCGGCCTCGCACCTGCGACTCTTCCTTCCGCAGGTGCGGAAATAGCAGAAGCATCGGCTTCAGCTGCATTTTCCAACTTTGACAAATTCATTAACCACTCGGAATCACCCCGAGGCCCTCGGGACTTCAACCAAAAATACCAACAAGTCATACATCAACATACCAACTTAGTCGAATCTTCGAATCACTCAAAACATCATCAAATTAACAAATTACCCTCGGATTCAAGCCTAAGAACTTCTAAATTTCTAAATTCGGCAACTGATGCTGAAACCAACCAAACCACGTCCAAATGACCTCACATTATTCAAACACGTCACAAATGACACTATGAACGTACTACAACTTCTGAAATTCCATTCCGACCCCGATATCAAATTTTCCACTGCCGACCGAAATCGTCCAATTTCCAACTTTCGCCAATTCAAGCCTAGTTTCGCTCCGGACCTCCAAATCATATTCTGGATGCACTCCTAAGCTCAAAATCACCTAACGGAGCTAACGGAACTATCAACATTCAAATTCGAGATCGTTTACACATAGGTCAACATTCGGTTGACTTTTCCAGCTTAAGTTCCTACTTAAGAGGCTAAGTGTCTCAATTCACTCTGAAACCACTCTGGTCCCGAACCAACTACCCTTATATAACATAATATAGCTGAATAACACAAATAAAAAGTAGAAATGGGGAAAACAAGTCTATAACTCTCGAAACGACCGGTCGGGTCGTTACATCAATAACCTAATTGCTTTAAAAGATAATTCTTTTAGTATTTGGAATAGATACAAAAAGATTGGAGGAATAATCAAAAGAAAGTAATATGAAATTGAGGCACAATTGATTAATTGACTCGCATATGAAGTAAGGGGAGACTTGAGGGATGCTTTTGAGATGTTCTCAGAGACAATCCGAACTAAATGATGAGGCTAAGAGCTTTTTCAAATAGCTAGAGGAAGCTAAATGATGAGGCTAAGAGCTTCTTCAAACATCTAGAGGAAGCTAGTTGTCCACTGTATGAAGGCTTAGTACATTTCAAGTTGTTTGTTTGCAGTTAGATTACTAAGTATTAAATTAGATAGTTTTATTTCTCAAGAGGGAATAGATTCTATCATTGAGTTTATGAATGAACTTAATCCGAGTAAAATTGACCTACCAAAAGATTTCTACATGAAAAAAAAATTAATTTTCATGTTGGATCTTTCCTAAAAAGATTCATTATTGTGAGAAAGGTTAAATGTTATTCTATAAGAATGATAAAGCTTTAGAGAATTGCAAATTTTATAACCAACCTCGTTACAAATGCTACAAAGAAGAAGAATCTAGTAAATGTGATGCACTACTTACCCCTTATACCAAGGTTAAAAGGTTGTATGCATCAATGAGATCTACTCCTCATATAAGATGGCACTATGAACATAGAAGGTATATGATGTTCTATGTAATCCATTAGATAGAGAAGCATGGAAGTATTCTGATACGGTGCTCTCAGACTTTGCTAGTGAACCAAGAAACATTAGGTCGAGAGTAGATGCTGATAGATTCCATGTCACGACCCAAATCCACATGACCGGCACCCAGCACACTATCCGATCTGAGCGAACCAACCCATATGATGCACCCAAACCACATGCATGAAAACCAATTTATATGCGGAAGCTCTTTGAAAAACATATATATTTTCAAGTTAAACAATAGAAAGTTTTCCAATTCAGAATCATACATGAAATCTTTCATAATAATAACAATGAGACTAAGTAAAATAAATATATTTTCATGTATGTCGTGTACAACCCTAGTACTACAACTTTTCACAATTATCTATGGAGCCTCTATACCAAACAATATAACTAAACACTTGGGCTAGTGCCCGACTAACATAAATTAAGAAAATAACATGATAGCTACCACGAAATAGGAGTGGTGTCTCACCATATATCTCAGGAAGAGATTCATTCAAATCATGTTCGCATACCACGTATCATACATAATCCTGAAACAGTAAAGTAGGTGGCGCCCTGGAGGGCCTCCCCTAAGGGCTGAGTACACTACAACGGTACTCAATAAGTGTCATAGACTCTCTCTAACTCAAGTTCCTGGGACAAGATTTCACGAAAACTATGCAACCGATATTTGATATAAGGTGATAAATAATTATATAAATCATGCTCTTTATCATTACAAATGAAAAGACAAGTGAAGTATAAACCATGATATAAATTCTTAAAACTTTTGTATCAATCCAAGATTTTTAATAAAATCATACAAAACCATTTCAATTTCATTAAGTCATCGAAATCACTTTCGGCTCCTTAGGCCTAAACAAAAAAAAGTCTTCTTTATCTTTCACCGGGAGTACTATACCGACACCGACATAATAAACAACTACTAGGTGGTCGACCTAGCAACAAGTATTTGACCCTACTTGTCTGGGCGACTTCCCGTAGTGCCGTACGAGTCGACTTATCCTCGTTACTTTAAGTATTGATCATTTGCCCTCCTAATGGGGGACTTTATCCCGCAAACCTCGGCTTAACCTTGGAATGCGTCCCTACACCGGCATGTGTAGTTCTATGGTAACAAACTCAACGTTCGAACCAATCTCGGTGATTTCCACTAATTACTCCCAAAATATCTGAATATCAAAAATAGATTCATAACCTAATAAGCCTCAAAGGATCTATTTTTATCAAATCATGATTTTCATAGCCAATCCAAACCATTTTGAAAAACAAATCAAATGAATAACCTTTTTCATTTTAATGCCTTTAGCACTTTAACATCAATCTTTAAAAGATACAACAAGTGCTACTCCATTGATCAAATTTCAAAACACATACTTTTTCATGAAAATGTATCTTTAGTACTCAAATAGTTTATACTCTTATCAACACATAAGTTTCAATAAAACTTATAACGTTTTCCTTAAGTGTTATCTTGCAAATAAGTTTTAAAAATAAGATTTTTATATAAAATCATATGACACTTCAAAATCAACAAACTTAGAAACACATGGTGATATCCTTCCCGCTTGTCCTCACAGGTGTGGATGCACATTATTAAGTAATATCATGTATTAACAAATAATGCTTTTAGGGAGAATCCCTCAAGAAGAGTAAGTCATAATCAACTTACCTCAACCTTTAAGATCTACAATGCTCCAATTGATTAAAATGCCCAAATATCACCCACAATTCAATATCTACCATTAGATATCTCAACTACATCAAAACAAAGATGAAAAGATTCATAAATATCCATTTAGGCTTCACAATTCGGCAACAAACCTTCAACCATCCCAAATTATCCAATAGGTTTATCGATTAGCTTATTCAATTCCATTCTTATCATTTAATACTCATTTGGAGTCATTAATGATACTACGTTAATTACCCAACATCATCAAGTCACTATTCATTGTCTTCACCAATAAAACCCTAGGTTCAAGAACACTCATTTCAAGAACTAGTGTTGTATCTTATCCAAATGGTGATTCTCGGTTCAATTCGTTCATCAATTAAGTTATCAAGTCTATAGGAATTATTAGAAACTCAAGACATATTTATTTATATCAATTCATCACTATTCATCTTCTTCTTTGCCCAAAATATCATTTTCAAGACCCACCCTTAGGGTTCATACAATATCACGTTACAACTTCAAATAAAACTCATAAACATGCTACCCATACTTCAATATATCATATATGTAAAGCTCAAGTGAAGGGATTACCTCTTGGTAGAAGAATCTCATGTTTCCCCTTTTTGGTGTTCATGAAGATTCAATACATTTCCTATGGATTTTGATCCATGAATGATATTAAAACTAACATTAAATGGTGTTATGTTGCCACAAATGCATCTTAAACACTTACCTTGAAGTGTGTTGATGAGGGATGTGCTCCCCATTCTCTCTAGATTCAAGACCCTTGTCCAAAATTCTATCTCTTCCTTTCTCCCCAAAATAGTCACTTTTATAATTTTGGTGGCATGCGTAGCTACGCTCCCTTCCTCTTCAGCTCCCCTTCATTTGAATACCTTACTGAAATCAGCTACGCTCAAGGCTCGCGTAGCGACGTGGCTGATGTGATACCCTTTAGTAAAAATATCATAACTTCTTGTAGGAATATCCAAATGACAAACGGTTTGAAACATTAAAATCTAGACTCATAGATCTTTAATGTTATAGGTCGTACACCACATAAATCTTCATATATTGGGAGTTGTGCTCCTTTGAAATTAGATCTTGTGCAAACTTATTTGAAACTTTAGCCCATCATATAGTTTCCAACTTGACTTAGCATTAAGGCTCTTCTTAGACCACAAACTATTCTTAATGCACCTCGTACATATATTATCATGAATAATTGATATCCTTTATATTATTAGTCCTGTTCATACCTGAATTAATATAATTAGCACCCGTCAATCTTCTTAATGGTCTTAAAATACTTCAAATATTTTCGGGGTGTTACATTCTCCTCCACTTAAGAACATTCGTCCTCGAATATTTTGCAATCATTATTAGGAACAATATTATCCTCTTTTCACATTAACCATCATCTTTAATTATTCCTAATTTCATATGGATCTTAGATTTTTTTCTAAAATTTCAACTTCCTTAAGTCTCCAAAATTTGACTAACTTTCCAAATTCTTAAATTTTTCGGCAGAGTATCCCATGTAACTGGGACTATTCGAAAATTCAACTGTCCAGAACAAGCCCCCACATGAGCACCAATTTCAACATAAATCAACAACTAAATATCTATAACATAATATGATGTCTAGGCCCATACGGCCGCACATACATACTCAATGCGCAACAACAACTATCTAGGACACACACGTTCGCACATGCATACTCAACGTATAACAACAAAATATCTAACCCCCACGTGGCCGCGCATATACCAGAATTGCATCAAATACGTTTTTACAATTTTAAACAATTACATATCTATACCTCGCTCATTCCAACACCGGTTACTCTATATTGTAACACATATTACTATCATGCATATCTATATTCTCTTTGTATTATGTATACAACAAGTCACACGTGAAAGAGCATTTCTTGCATACATTAAAAATTCTTTTTCTTTCGTTCAAAGATTTTTATATTTACATAAAATTACTTCTAAGCATAGTTTGTCCTCATTGGACTCTGATTCTATAGTTACTAAATCCTTCTATAATGTTCTTTTATTCCATCCGAAGACTAACAAGATATTTATCTTACTTAGGTCCATCCATCACGCGAGTGATTTATACCTCCACTTGCACTTGTAACTTTTGAGTTTCCTTTAAATCTCAATTTGATAACACCATAGCTAACAAGTTCACTACGCAAATATTCATTCTACTTCCTCCTTGTGGCGCAAGTCTACTATCCATTCCCGAACATCAGTGTACATGTTTCTATTCTCTTAATCTTAACCAACTCATAAATACAACCATGTCCTTTGTGATATTTCTCTACCATAAATTCAGATTGTATTTGCTATTATGCATATCATAGGAATATTATCATGGATTGTAGGCTTCCAACTCCCAAGTGAATGCTATTAGCATATACCTGCACCTTTTAGTTTCTTTTTTTTTTCAAACCCCGTGATTTTTATTAGAGCACATTGTTTTGGTTTACAAGAATATTTCTTATTCAGGAATATGCATAGCATAACTCATTTTCTACCTCATTTCATTCAAGTGTGCACATATTTCATCCTCATTTATAACCCTTATTGTTCTATTTAGCCAACGTATAGCCAAAGTACTTTCTCATTTTCTACAAAAGGTTAAATTTAATTCAAGTGGCACATCTTATTAAGTTGCAGGAATCTATTCGGGTAGCCCATTAAATATTTGAGTATTAGATAGTACCTTTTAATAACCTCGGTGTTGAACACCGTAACTATTGCTCGTGATAAGCATGTGATTCCTATACCAACACTGTATGACATATTTACTCATTTTATCTGGAATCTTACCGAAGATTTTTCCTTTATTTTTCTTTTGTGAATAAAATTTCTCCATTTTATTTTTCTAACCATCACCTTTAAGGTGACTTTTACTTGCTCTGACGCTCCCCCACTTAGGCGTAAAACCTAAATCTAAAGCTCGAACATGATATTTGAAGATTTTATTAAATTCATACTCCGTTCCATCTGATTATACACACACCCATATACTACTATAGGTTATTGATTTCCCCAACTCGAAATATTAATTCACTATTTCAAATTTCTATAAAGCCTTGACTTCTATTTTTACAATTACACTTAGTAGTACCTACTATTCTGACAATAGAAGAAAAATGGTTATGCTCATTAATTTCCGGTATTAGTTTATATTATTATCTTGTTTCGTATCAGTTATTTCTTCGCTTTTTATTATTTATTTGTATTACATTTTCATACTGCTTATTTATATCCTAGTAGGTATCTTGACTTGACCTCGTCACTACTCTACCGAGGTTAGGCTTGATACTTAGTGAGTACCGTTGTAGTATACTCATACTATGCGTCTGCACATTTTTATGCAGATCCAGGTACGTTTGCTCGTGCCGGTCGTTAGAGATCATTTGTAGCTGCCTTACGAGACTTCAATGTATGCTTGCTCCGCGTCTGCAGGCCTCGGAGTCCCCTTCCCTTATTCTCATTTACTATTGTACTTTCTTTCGGACAATGATGTGGTAGTTACTCTAGTTGTACTCTGTAGAGCTTATGACTCAGTTCCACCAATTTTGGGGAAGTATTTGTTGAGATTCTATTTCAGGAGTTTATATTAGTTATTCAGCCCTGTGCTGGTATTTTGTTAATTATTTCTGTCAAGTTGTTATTAAGTGTTAGGCTTACCTAGTCGTAGAGACTAGGTGCCATAACAACATCCTACATAGGAAAATTGGGATTGTGACAATTTTACTTTTAAAAATCTTTTTCTAACATCTTGCCCTTCAGTCCATGCTCAAATTCATTTCTGGTAGATACAATTGCATGAGGCTAAACCCATATACCTTTCATATAACTTTTCATACCATACACTATTTTCAGAATGCTAAATGTAAGAAACGTGCAATCTATCTTCATGTCCTCATCATAACATAAATTTTTCTAACTATAGTCAATATCAAACCTTCATATCATCATGCCTCATGCGATTAATATTACCTCATTATTTTCCCCATTATTCATGGATTTTACTTGTGGGTACTCAATCATTCATATGATAATTACCTTCATATCTCGAGGTGTCTTCAATCTCATTGTTGTAGACAACAGGTTAGGATTCGTGAGGCATCACTAAGTAGCCTTGGATCACTTGTAACCTCTCAACTCCCACACGTAGCATTACCATTTTTAAGTTCTTGAGCCTTAAGTGATCAGACTGCTCTGAGAAAGATAAAAATCAAACTCTTATAGTTTGGAGTCCAGTTCGAACAACATATATAATATTGGCAACTTGCCATAAATTGTTGCTTTTCCTCATACATCATTTCAAACATTTATTTGTCTTAATTCATAAGGGTCCATCAAATTCTAATTTAATCGATCTACTTGACACATGTATAGGTACTTTGGAGCTTACCTTTGAAAATTCTCAATCCTCACAAGTTCAAAAGGACAAAATAAGGTTTATCCCAACTAGTCAACCTCAAGGTTGTCATTCCACATTATTTTACCTTCTCTGATAACCTATGTTTCTTCTTGTACCTCATTCATCATCATCATCATCATCATCATCATTAGTTTTCACTTACCCATTTAAGTCCACCTATATCATCCATGCATACCTTGGTATGCATCATTGAATGTTAACATCTGCTAGTATCTCATTCGTTAACTGGGAGGCATTCAAGGTTCACCTACCCTTCTTATACTTATGGTATGATTCTAATACCCTGAACTTGTGCCTTCCCTTCCTTACATGTGACACTACCATAATGATGACCTCGTCATATCCAGAGTCTCTCAATCTATGGTGAGAGTGAGGATCATCTCTTTTATCTTGACTTGTTCACCTTTTGAAAGTCTTGAAGGTTTCCTTATACCTTTTTTAAGATGCTTTTGGTCATTTTTGACATTATCTCAAATAAGTCTTCATTCTTATAAGTCACAATGTGATTGCTACTAATTGGGTTGATTCACATTCTCCTACCAATTCGATTATTATCATTCCTCGACATCTCATCATGATAATTTGAGATACAACCTTCCCACTTATCTTGGAACCATTGTGTTTTATTCTTTATACCTTTGTAGCACTCATTACTGGTGACCGTCAAAGTGACCAATCATCTTAACATCTTGACTAAGAATATGAATTCTAGACTAGAGCCTTTCCCTTTTGAGGTTCCCTTTTCACATCCTCCAGTACAACTCTTTGTACGTTCTGGCTCTATTTTGACAACACTAATTGACATCACCACCTAATTTTCTTTTCCATGAGTTCCTAGAATTCAACTTATGATTCTCGCTCACCATAGTTGTACATCTCGATTGTATCATTTTTTTTAAATATGCACTCGACCTTAACTCATCATTTCATTCATGGATAATCTGATACTTCCCAACTATTTTTCAAGCAGCACGTGCAATATCTTGAACCTTGAGCTTTGTTCTCGTCACTTCTGTATCTACCATGTCAGGTAGTCAATACGCTCGAAAACTATGTCTCTCACTTAAGGCACAACGCACGATCTAGAGTAAGAAAAAAAGTGTAACTCCGTAAATGTCCTTGTAGACTCCCCGATATAAGTGTGGCCGGTAACACACTGCTAAGAGGGACTTTACTTGACACGGCTCCATAGACTTCCTAGGACTTGCCTTAGAATCTAGTGCTCTGATACCAAGTTTGTCATGACCTAAATTCACCGGTGACCGGCACACTATCCGATCTGAGTGAACCAACCCATATGATGCACCCAAACCATATGCATGAAAACCAATTTAACTGCGAAAGCTCTTTAAAAAATATATTTTGTTTCAAGTTAAACAATAGAAAGTTTTTCAATTCAGAATCATACATGAAGTCTTTCATAATAATAACAATGAGACTAAGTAAAATAAATATATTTTCATGTATGTCGCGTATAACCCCAGTACTATAACTTTTTACAACTATCTTAGGAGCCTTTATACCAAAGAATATAACTAAACACTTGGGCTAATGCCCGACTAACATAAATTAAAAAAATAACATGATAGCTACCACAAAATAGGAGTGGTGCCTCACCATATATCTCAGGAAGAGAGTCATTCTAGTCATGTCCGTATGCCACGTATCATACCTCATCCTGAAATATGTAAAGTAAGTAACGCCTTGGAGGGCCCCCTAAGGGCTGAGTACACCACATCGGTACTCAATAAGTGTCATAGACTCTCCTAACTCAAGTTTCTGGGATAAGAGTTTAAAAAAACTATGCAACCAATATTTGATATAAGGTGATAAATAATTATATAAATTATGCTCTTTATCATTTCAAATGAAAAGACAAGTGAAGTATAAACTATGATATAAATTCTTAGAACATCTGTATCAATCCAAGATTTTTAATAAAATTATATAAAACCATTTCAATTTCGTTAAATCATCGAAATCACTTTCGGCTTCTTAGGCCTAAACATAAGAAAGTCTTCTTCATTTCACTAAGAGTACTAGACCGACACCGACACCGACATAATAAATAACTACTAGGTGATCGACTTAGAAACAAGTATTTGATCCTACTTGTCTGGGCGGCTTCCCGTAGTGCTATACGAGTCGACTTAGCCACATTACTTTAAGTAATGATCATTTGCCCTCCCAATGGGGGGCTTTATCCCACAAACTTCGGCTTAACCTTGGAATACGTCCCTATACCGGCACGTATAGTTCCATGGTAACAAACTCAATGTTCGAATCAAGCTTGGTGGTCTTCACTAGTAACTCCCAAAACATTATCAAAAATAGATTCATAGCCTAATAGACTCAAAGGATATATTTTTATCAAATCGTGATTTTCATAGCCAATCCAAACCATTTGAACAAAATCAAATGAATAACCTTTTTCATTTTAATGCCTTTATCACTTTAACATCAATCTTTAAAAGATACAACAAGTGCTACTCCATTGATCAAATTTCAAAACACATACTTTTTCATAAAAATATATCTTTAGTACTAAAATAATTTATATTCTTATCAACACATAAGTTTTAATAAAACTTATAACGTTTTCTTTAAGTGTCAACTTGCAAATAATTTATATAAAATCACATGGCACTTCAAAATCAACAAACTTAGAAATACATGGTGACATTCTCCCGCTTGTCCCTATAAGTACAGATGCACATTTATAAGTAATGTTATGTATTAACAAATCATGCTTTTACGGAAAATCCCTCAAGAAGAATAAGTCATTATCAACCTACCTCAACCTTCAAGATCCAAACATACTACAATGCTCTAATTGATTAAAATGCCCAAATATCGTCCACAATTCAATATCTACCATTAGATATCCTAACAACATAAAAACAAATATGAAAAGATTCATAAATATCCATTTAGGCTTCACAATTCGGCAACAAGCCTTTAACTATCCCAAATTATCCAATAGGTTCACCCATTAGCCTATTTTATTCTATTCTTATCATTTAATACTCATTTGGAGTCATTAATGATACTACGTTAATTACCCAACATCATCAAGTCACTATTCATTATCTTCTCTAATAAAACCCTAGGTTTAAGAACACTCATTTCAAGAACTAGTGTTGTATCTTATCCAAATAGTGATTCTCGATTCAATTCCTTCATCAATTAAGTTATCAAGTCTATAGGAATCATTAGAAACTCAAGACATATTCATTTATATCCATTCATCACTATTCATCTTCTTCTTTTCCCAAAATGTCATTTTCAAGACCCGTCGTTAGGGATATACCTAAGATAACAAAGTCTTCATTGTCTAATAAGATACCCGGTTAGATAGTCACATATAACTGGACTAAATAGAACATATTTTGGGAGTTACTTTATGGGAAGTATAATCTCCTACGGCATAATCTTGACGGACGCATACTGAGAATAACCTTTTTGATAAATTGTGTAACACTTTATGGATGTCAACAAAAGGACAAAAGATAACTTGAAGGCCAGGATGAACTTGAAAGAATTTTGCAGGCAAAATGTGTTGTACCTAACATACTTGAACAACATTTAGAAGCTCGAGGCCAGATACAGATTCACTTTGGACGAGAAGAAAGAGATTTGTGATTGAGTTAGAAATTTAAAGATGTCAGATGCATATGCGTCAAATTTATCTAGATGTGTTGACATGATAGAATAGAGCTCATAATCAGATAAAAAATGGTCATTTTGTTGCTCAGAGAGGTGGCAACAGGCTAAAATTAATAACATCAAGATGTATGAGATAGACTTTTGGAGAAATGGAACACCTCTAGACCAACGAAGAAGAAGAGTGAACAAGTAAAGAAAAATAGAGTTTCTAGTAAGGGTAGCTCATTGCACACTAGAGGTTCAATTAGTTTTGCGGCCTATCGATTGAGATTGATACAACAACAACAACAACAACCCAGTATAATCTCACTAGTGGGGTCTGGGGAGGGTAGTGTCTACGCAGACCTTACCCCTACCCTGAGGTAGAGAGGCTGTTTCCAAATGACCCTCGGCATCCTTCCCTCCAAGAACTCCCCACCTTGCTCTTGGGGTGACTCGAACTCACAA
>AWOL01S0001082.1:104565-151935 GCA_000715115.1 Nicotiana otophora | reverse complement strand
GGGGAGCAGGGGAAATTCACCACACTATGCGCAGGGGCAGAGCCTCTTCGTATGCTGATGCGATCCATCACAAGATAGCATCGACTGTTGCGAGGTGTACAAGCAGGCTCCAGGGTTCAGATCTCTGGGGGCATCATCAACTACTTCAGCAGGCTGATCTGATCCGACACTTGCTAGACATCCACCTTTGCAGCCCATGTACTTTTGCAACGTCTCGCACTGGTTGAGCAATAAGAATTTGTTGGGAACACAAGATTGACCACTTGATTTGCACACTGAATTGCATGATTCACCTTGTCTTCCTATCACAATATTTATACCAGCTAGTCTTGCTTCAGCTTGTGCACCAGAAGAACCAGAAGAACCAGAAGAATTAGATGGTATAGAGAAACAATGATGAAATTCACTGAGATAAGCGTTTTCATGAACCACACTCTCTGAATTGTGACGGCATCTTCCCATGCAAAAATCAAAAAGGCTTGAATAGGTCCCTGCTGTTACAGGCTTAGCTATCTTGACATTTAAAGCCAGGTCCTTTTGTGTCCTAGATGGATTCAGACAGCAAGAAACACAAAATTCATAGGAGTTGCAACACTGTGAAACAAGATTGCAACCGTGACAAGCAAATTGCTCTCTTTTTCCACGGCAGCAGCGAGAATGTGGATCAATGGACAGCGCATCACAGACTTGACCCATATCATCTGCAATCAAAAATCTTCCTTGAACTGTAGTTCTACAGGTATATCTATCTTGAAGACTTACATCCTTCCTGATAGCAGATACTGGAGAAGAAATTTGAAGTATGAAGAATAGAAATACCAAGAAGGACAATGCTATCAATTTGATGGGAGTGATAACAGATGGAGATTTTGACATTTTCGCATTCAAATTGGAAGTGCCTGCTATGGACTCCCAAGTTGTGTCCAGTCGGGTTGAGTTAGAAACCCACTGAAATAGACCTACAATTGATAAGCATAAATTCGAGAATCATCTTTAGTCATTATAAAAACAAAAGTGTCACTTGTCCCAAGAGAAGACAAAGGAAATAAACTATTTATGAAAAAGAACAAACAAGAATGACGTCGTTTCAGTGTAACTACGACTACTAATAAGGATCACGCCAAGAAAATATAAAATTCTCAAGATAGTGGAAACCTAGTCAACTTAAAACCTGCACATACTAGAACACTATCGCCTCCATGTTTGTCTGTTTCTGGCCTTCAAGCTAGGACTATGGGTGACTCTACTTCTCCATTCAAGAAAGTCTAGATTCAGAGAGAAGACACTGTATGTATCTCTTTTTCTTTTCCAATCAGATATGAAGTAAAGAAAATTGTTTTTAATCATTTGGGTGATCATATAATGCAGGCATTTGATGCTTATGCAATTGGAAAAGAGGATGCTCCAGGAGTAGTTACATTACAATTTACAGGAGTGGTAGGGTGTTGGTTATGAGATTAAAAACCATGCTCAGAGGATTTTTCAATTTGATTCTGGCTACAAACACTTATTCCTGAGTAGGATTGCTGCTTTTTTTTCACACATGAACTTCTAGTCAAGGAACTGCAGGTGTCAAATGATGTAGCTGATGGTTAGTGTGTGTTTTCCTTTTCTTTGTAAATTTCAGTTTGCACCGGGGAAAAGTGGGGTTAGATGCAGAAGCACAACATTTGATGGAATGTCTTGATTGAGAAACAGCTTTCAAAGATATTCAGGCTTCTGTTTTGAGCCATGCATGGTACCTATTTGATTGCCTCAACTGAGTGAAGCTGGAACAATTTAAGAGTATTTTGTTCCTCGAATCAAGTGAAAAGAGATGTCTTGAGCAATCAAAAGCACTTTGTTAAATAGTTTTCACAGTCTTATCGCATCTTGATTTAGCTATGCTTGAATGTGGCCAGCCATCTTAACTCAGGGCCTTTTAAAGACTAAAATGGCACTCATCAGTCATCTGCTAAGCAAGTAAGTTACACTTTGTGCTTAGCAAGCTGTATGACTAGCTCACTAGTTGTGAGCTAATTAGGCAAGTAGCAGATCGACTCTCAGGTTTCTGTAAAACCCCGGCTTCCTGTCAAAGATTGATATATGTGTGAAAATTGAGTATAAATAAGGTTAGATATATATTCCAGGACCTGCATTTCAAACTCAAAATTCTAGATCCACAGCTGAACTAGATCAATATTACTGGATGGCGTCCAAGTGGATGTCTTCTACGACATCTTCTATTACATTCTTAGTCAAAAAGATCAGATCAAACAGGTATAGGTAGTTTGATACAATACAATGCTTCATATTATGTGGAACCTATTTTACTCGCTCTCCCTTTTGTTCCTATAATCTATGCACACTCCATTCTTCAAATGGCAGTCCAACACTACTAATGATACCAAGCAAATGCATATTGCGAAGGAAATTTTAGCTAAGCATACTATCCAAAGAACTTTGCCTGCTTTAGAAAGAGGCTGCAGTGTCACAACTGAGGTCTGCTAATTTCTTTCCTCTGGATAATTTAGATAGTACATTCTGATTTTTCTGTTGGGATAATTTAGATTTCATCTTCATTACATGGCTCAATCACCCAAATTGTGAGCTCTTCTCAATTGACAAATTGTGAATACAGGAAATAAGGTTGTCAACTCCAAAGAGAAAACTAGCAGCAGCCCATTTAGATCAAATAACAACATAATTTCACATTGCCCAAATAATAATAACCTAAAAGGCACAACCCTAATAAATTCAATGAACTCAATTTTTATTTCCGATAACATCAATGGAAACACGTTTAAAATCAAAGAAATTTCCAACTTACCGGCAACAATTGTACTACTGCAGCGGCTGTTGGCCGAATTCGGTTCTTTAAGCTCCGCCCTAAGCCATAATTCTTTTACTCTGAAAAATGGCGAGAAATGGAGGGGGTGTTGGACCGGTGCAAAGCGTTTTTTCAGGAAACGGGAATCAACCTATTTTTTTCGAAACTTCTTTTGTTAGTTTAGTGATTAGTATACTTATAACAACATTTGACATATGGAGTTGTATACGGTCAAAACCGATTCGAGTCAGTCATACGGACTGATCGAGACGATAATATTTCGATCAAAAGATATCTGCATGACAAGCTCGGTCAAGATCCGAAGTAAGAGCGGTTAACTTCGAGCTCTAAGACCGATCAAATGACAAGCTCGATATCATTATCGAGCCCATATCCAAATCGAACTACGAGGCAAAGTTGAGATTATCGAAGATGCATGGACCAACCAACATTCACCCTGAATACCGAGACCCCAAGTCAGAATCGAGCTCGGACCAAGGCCGAGGGCTCGATCCAACACCGAGCTCGAGCCAGTATCGAGTTCGCAGATTAGGGTCGTTGCAACCGCACTATGGGAGAGAATCTTGGCAGAAATCGAGGAAAAGACAATATATCATGGGCTCTCCACTATGTATTTTTTATTGTATATAAAGTAGGATCTCTCTTCTATAAGAGGGATGGCAACAAAAGATCACGGGGAGAATCCCTGGTGCTTGTTTCACTCATTCTTTTTGCTCACTATTTTCATTCTCATAGCTAAAGAATACACATATTTTTATTTCTCTACACGATTTATATCAAATTATATAGCATATCCTTAACACCATACACAAATCTAACGTTATCCGATTTTTTGGGTAAACAGTTTGGCGCCCACCGTGGGGCTAAGGGTAATAGTGGTTGTTTGATACAAATCTGCAATACACACCAGTTTACAACTTCAGATCAACAATGGCAAGCCCTCGATTGATGGCTATACCTATCGACCACGAAGCCAGCCTTCAAGATGAAACCAACGACTTGACACCCAGGGCCGAAAGGCGAATTAACGATGTCACTGAAGCTCGAGTCGAAGTACCGCTAGATGTCAATTCACAAGTGGTTCTTGAGGCGAACCAATGTTCCGAACCGGAAAAAAGCATTCAGGGCGGTACTCGATCCGTAACTCGAGACACCCATAACGTGGAGGAGATCGGAGTCAGTTTACGGATGATCTTCAAGATGTTACAAGCCCAGCAAATAGCGATAGCTCAGTTCCAGAGCCAAACTCAGGAACGAAGCAGGCCGGAGCCCAATCCGCTTCGAGAAATTACCCACAAAACGGAACCAGCCATAGTGAAGTCAAACGAGCCAGAATCGGGGACTACTCCCGAAATTACAAAATTGCTCGAGGAACTCACAAAACCAGTCAAAGCCAACGATAAAAAAAGTAGAAACATATAATTCCAGGGTCGATCAGATCCCGGGAGCTCTACCAATGATAAAAGGGCTAGATTCGAAAACATTCATTCAAAAGCCTTTTCCCTCGAGTGCAGCCCCAAAACCAATCCCCAAAAAATTACGTATGCCTGAAATACCAAAATATAACGGAATGACCGACCCCAACGAGCACATCACTTCTTACACGTGTGCCATCAAGGGTAATGATTTGGAAGATGATGAGATCGAATCTGTATTATTGAAAACAATCGGTGAAACCCTGTCAAAGTGGGCAATGGTATGGTATCATAATTTACCATCTAACTCTATTGATTCTTTTGCTATGCTTGCAGATTGCTTCGTAAAAGCACATGCCGGAGCCATAAAGGTCGAAAACAGGGAGTTCGTAGCTCGTTTTCAAATGGAACGAATGGATCTGCCACCAGTTATAGACGATTGGGCTGTTCAAGCTTTCACTCAAGGTCCAAACGAGCGGAGCTCGATGGCTTCACGGCGGCTGAAGCAAAATCTGATCGAGTACCCAGCTATTACTTGGACCGATGAGCACAATCGATATCAATCCAAAATCAGAGTCGAAGATGACCAATTGATTTCTATGTCTGTTATGAAAAAGCAAAAAGCCGACCAGAGATCGATACCAGCCATATAGCGAAAACGATACTACTGATGAGTATCTGAGGCCTCTTTACAATCAGCCTCGTATACTAGGGGGCTTTATCATTGAACGCATCCGTGATGATTATCAAGTTCGGTGCAAAGGAAGTTACTTCGTTATTTTATGACAAACAACGTCTCAATAGGAAACGTTGTAAGAGCCAAATGGTCAAAACGAACCATGCTTATGTAGTTAGCCTGAGCCCTGACGCAAAACATGAACCCATGTATAATGACTTGCAAAGAAAGCCCTCTTTTTTACCGATATTCTATGTTCAAGATTTACTATGCAAACAGGATCGAGTTCGAGCAAGCGCTCACTCGATCATTAAGCCTACGGGCTACTTTTATTTCGAGTTCAAGCAAACACTCAATCGATCATTACGCCTACGAGCTACATTATTTCGAGTTCGAATCATTCACTCGACTACAAAGCCTACGGGCTACTTTTATTGCGAGTTCGAGCAAGCACTCACTCGACCATTACCCCTACGGGCTACATTATTTCGAGTTCGAATCATTCACTTGACTACAAAGCCTACGGGCTACTTTTATTTCGAGTTCTAGCAAGCACTTACTCGACCATTACGCCTATGGGATACATTATTTCGAGTTCGAATCATTCACTCGACCAGTGAAGCCTACGGGCTACTTTTATTTCGACTTCGAGCAAGCCCTCACTCGACCATTACACCTACGGGCTACATTATTTCGAGTTCGAATCATTCACTCGACTATGAAGCCTACGGACTACTTTTATTTCGAGTTCGAGCAAGCACTCACTCGACCATTACGCCTACGGGCTACATTATTTCGAGTTCAAATCATTCACTCGACCACTGAAGCCTACTGGCTACTTTTATTTCGAGTTCGAGCAAGCACTCACTCGACCATTATGCCTACGAGCTACATTATTTTGAGTTCGAATCATTCACTCGACTATGAAGCCTACGGACTACTTTTATTTCGAGTTCGAGCAAGCACTCACTCGACCATTACGCCTACGGGCTACATTATTTTGAGTTTGAATCATTCACTCGACCACTAAAGCCTACGGGCTACTTTTATTTCGAGTTCGAGCAAAACTACTCATTTTCTTCGAGTTAAAACGAACACTTAATTATTTAAGCTGAAGGATGTTGGAGCTCGATAAAGCGAAGGGGACCACCCACAAGGCCCGAGGGCAACAGAGATTTAAATTCAAACTATCTATTCAGTTTGAAAGGCTATTTTTCTTCAAAAAGAAGAAAGATTTATATTTACAAATCTTTTGTACAGAGGCGGCAACTCTTCCAAAGGGAAGTTATTTATACAAAAGCCGAAAGCGGTATCAAAAAAAAATGCAGCGATCGACCTAAGGCCCTAAATGACTCAATCTTCATCGGAGGCCGTATTCTCGACATCATCCTCGTCTTCAGACTCCCCCGAGTCATCGGAGTCCTCCTCAGGAAAGGCCAACCTCCGAGCTTTGTTCTCTTCCGCCCTGGCGACTTCGATCTCAGCCCCAACATCGAAGCCCTGAGCTCTGACCTCCTCGAGAGCCTCTCTCCGAGCCTGCCACTTTGCATGTTCAAACATGCTCGAGGCTTTGGTTTGATTAACTTCGACATCGATCCTGAACTGAGCCACTTTGGCATCGGCTCTTTTGTTGACCTCGACTACTTCAGATCTGGCCACTTCGAGTTCTTTAGCCAAATCTGCTTTATCTAAACTGGCCAAATCCAACTGATGCTGAAGCTCTTTCATCTTTTCAATCAACCCCAAAACATTTTCTTTCGCAAATCGAAGTTGGGCATCTGACAGCTCCAACTGAGCTTCGATGGCTTCCTTTTTTGAGGCAAGGTTATCCATACACGTTTTAAATTCTTCTGCCTCGTCCATCAGAGCATCTACCTGTGAGTTAGGCTGTCCAATCTGCTCAATCCTCTGCCGCACCTGCAGAATCGGATCGTTAGTGGTTATCTCTTTTTCATCTTCACTATCATGGAACATGCGGAATACCTGCTCAGCCATATCCTCATGCTCTTCCCGAGCTACTGTCAAATCTGTTCGAAGTTTTTCACTAAGAAGCCTGTACGAGTCACTCTTCTCAGTGAGGCTCCGAACCTCCGCATCATGCTTCTCCCTGATTCGCAGAAAGGCCTCGTGATGCAATACCGAAGCCTACAAACAAAAGGAGAAACATTAAAATTACCTGCAACTCTGTGTGAAAGAAACGGCTAAAACGCCATCAGAGTTACCCGATTCAAAGCATGTTGGGCCTCATTGAAGAGATAGGCGAGCCCCACTGCATTCATCACTGATTGATCTTCCTCGGTCACCAAGGACCGAAGGTTACTGGAAATCCCCACAGGGGAAGAAAAAATCCGGGTATCCGCAGGTACGGAGAGCACTATCTTCCGCCTTCGGTCGGGATCGATACTCGGGGCCGGAAATCAGTCCACCAGTTTATGAATCGATGAAGGCTCGGTGGAACCCGACCACGACACTTGTTTGGGTACCAGTATTCCACCGAAACCAGTAACCTCCTCCGAGGCACCTGACTCGAGCCCTTCCAGAAAACCGTGGATATAGGCCGACTCCTGAATACCCTCATAGGACCGATCCTCCAACATAACGGACTCTCGAATCATGGCATCCAAAATTTGAGGGGATCCGCCAATGTCAACTATCCTAAACTCATCCCTTGAAATATCTTCTACTGCCTGAGAAGACCCACCCTCGGTATCCCTTCCAATCATCTTAGCTCGAGAAAGGATAATCTTGGCTTCTTGTTCTAGTATTATGGCCAAGGTTCCCCGATCTGCTTCCACCAAATTGGAAGACTGTTGAATCACAATATTAGCCCGTACGCAGGCTAAATTCTCCTTTCCTTCTTCGGGCTCGTCCCTTGAATGGCGGACCGCTTCTGAAGCCGTAACACCAGTGCACCCCTTCGGCTTCCGAGATCTCTTAGCCGGTTTCTTTTTTTCCGAGTTCGAGGAACCTGATACGTCTTTTCTCTTCCTTTCTTTCACCTGCTTCTGGACAGGAACTTACTCGCCACCGGACGGCGGCCTCATGACTACATCTTTCCCAAGCCCTACAAAAGGGAAGAGAGAGATTTACCATACAAACCGATGAAGAGACAAATAGACAAAAAGATTTACCATTACTGCTGGCCTCCTATCGGCCCTTTGATAATTCGACCCAAGCATGCTCGGAGTACGATCTCTGCAACACCAGGCTTTCGACCCATTGTCTAAGATCCGGGATCGGTTCCGGCATTCGAGCTATGGCTGCGATAAGGAAAAATGGATCAGCAAAATAGAAAGCAATCACAAAATCAAAACGGGCAAAGAGAAACGTTTACTCACGGCTCATATTCCATTTCTCGGGAAATGGCGACGATGCCAGGGTCCTAACGTGAAAGGATAAGTATAAACACTTAAAAACCCTTCGACGTACATAATAATTGATTCATCGGGTGATGGGATTACTACGAATTTATTATCCCAGTTGTATTCTTGTGTGACTTTATCGAGAGCTTTTTCGGTGATTGAACATTGATACCTCGACATCGGCTCACACCAACCCGGTATCGGAGAAGGCTTTTCAATTTTAAAATCGCCTACGGTCGAACATCCAACCGGAACGAATTCCTCAGGGCGGGGCTCTTCCACATCCTCGCCACCAGTAGGTCGAGATGAAGAAGCAGTCTCTTTTTGCGAAACAGTTTTAGACGTTTTTGCCATTTAAAATTTCATAAACAAAGGATGGAAGTATTTGGTTTTCTAAAAAAGAATTTGCAGTAAAACTCACAGGTTTACAAGCAGAAAACTCAGAAAAGGAATTTGCAAAATTTGGAAGACTGAAGACATAAAATGATGAATGGTGAAAGGAAAGGCTATTTATAAATTGAAACAATGACGGTTCAATATCAGAGGTGGCCGACCACCGTGTGAAATATTAAATGCCTTGGTAAAACCGAACCGATAGGATAGCTATCACATACGTCATGGTCGGGATCGATGAAAATGTCAGTATATATCTGATCGAGCTGTTGGGAAATCATATCGTTTCTCGCCACATCCTTTTTCGAGCAACGAGGGGACTATCTGTATATGGTCAAAACCGATTCGAGTCAGTCATACGGACTGATCGAGACGATAATGTTTCGATCAAAGGATATCTGCATGACAAGCTCGGTCAAGATCCGAAGTAAGGGCGGTTAACTTCGAGCTCTAAGACCGATCAAATGACAAGCTCGATATCATTATCGAGCCCATACCCAAATAGAACTACGAGGCAAAGCGGAGATTATCGAAGATGCATGGACCAACCAACATTCACCCTGAATACCGAGACCCCAAGTTAGAATCGAGCTCGGACTAAGGCCAAGGGCTCGATCCAACACCGAGCTCGAGCCAGTATCGAGTTCGCAGATTAGGGCCGTTGCAACCGTACTATGAGAGAGAATCTTGGTGGAAATCAAGGAAAAGACAATATATCATGGGCTCTCCACTACGTATTTTTTATTGTATATAAAGTAGGATCTCTCTTCTATAAGGGGGATGGCAACAAAAGATCACGGGGAGAATCCCTGATGCTTGTTTTACTCATTCTTTTTGCTCACTATTTTCATTCTCATAGTTAAAGAATATACATATTTTTATATCTCTACACGATTTATATCAAATTGTATCGCATATCCTTAGAACCATACACAAATCTAACGTTATCCGATTTTTTGGGTAAACAAGAGTATATTTTATTTTTACTAATTTCTATGTACCTGCAAACCCTGGACATGAGAAGAGAAAAATAATAAAAATATACAACAATATGTGCAACTAATAGTTTAAGTAGGATATGTTAATAGTTTAACCAAAAAATTATTAGTTTCATGCAATATATTATGAAGATATTAAAGGTATTATTCTTTTAGGTAATTCATACCATGTACAATTTGTTATCGCTATTATTTTTTAATTGGTTATTATACGAATAAATTGGGAAAGAAATTTTTTTTGTGAGTAAATTAGAAGACTTAGCATATTGAACGAGTTTTTTACTAAAATTATCCCTTATCTATGGAATTAAGTTCATTTTTGTCCTTCAAATATAATTCAGAACATCTTTAATCTTTTAACTTTACTAAAGTGAAGCACCTTTAGTCTTACTAACATCACCAACTTAAAAACTAACGGAAAGGGCAAATTTTCTAACGGTGATTGACTAAGCTTCTCAAATGATTTCCTTTTGTGTTCTGTAAATTTGATTAGTTCAAAATAGTGACAATATCACCTTTACCCAAAGAGTAATTAATGTAAGAAATATATCTTTTTAAATTAACTATCATGAGTAGAAAATTCAACTAGCAGTGCTCTCCTTCTTTCTTGATTGAGCCGCGTTTTCCTTTCTTCTTGCTTCTTCATTTCTTAGGTCAAAATAACTTATAATAATTTGCATGGCTTATCAAATCAATAGCGCAAATCATTATTTTTTCTGTTTACAAAGTTAGTTTAAACTTCATATGCTTAATCATTTTCACTTACTGGATACATCAAAAGCAAAAGTAAAACCCAAGCCAAAATAAAGATTCATTGAACTCATCTCCTTCACAAAGAAATATGTTTAGTTTCTGAGAAATATGTTATAATAGCCCTTTACATCAGTTAAACCAAAATGAAGAGTTACTAAAATCAACTCTTTTACGCCAGTCTTTTAGCGACAAAAAATAACCCTTTCATGCGCATCAAGCTATCCCAACCGTCTGCTAGGCGTATCAACATATCCATATAGTCTTCAACAGCAATCCCAACTCTTTTTTACCAATCTTCAACAACAATCCTTGTCATAAGGTGATACCTTAACTCTTCCAATAGAGTGATAATCGGCTTATCTCTAGTCTCAATGATCATGCTATTAAAATATTCACATATATTATTGAGTAAGATATCCCATTTTACAGTTTCAGGTTAGTGAGATTTAGACCATGCAGTAGGCGACTTCTTCTTGAGCCAATGAGCAGCTTCTGAATCTATATCAAAGATGTCAACCATGCAATCCTCAAACCACTTTACTGTTGTAGCCTTTGCAGCCTTCCAAAGGGCATTCCTGAGTGAGATAATACTGAATACGGCCCTCTTGAAGTTGTTATGGAGGTGTCTCACACAGAATTGATGACTAACATGTGGCAATACCTCATTGAACGCTTCAATCAAACCTTTTTACTTGTCCGACATGAAGGTCCAAGTACCATAATCATCAATGTCTAAGTCAAGATTCAAATAATTCAAAAACCATTCCCACGATTTCTTTCTTTCCTTCTCTACAACTATATATACTATCGGAAAAATATTGTTATTCGGATCAAGCCCAACAACAGTTAACAATTGAGTCCCATATATTGGACCCTTAAGCCAACAACCATCCACCCCAAATTCATCACCAATCGAAGAATGCTCGCTCGAAGAATGCTAGCTATTTACTTCTTTCTCTTGTTCTGCTCCACCAACTTCATTAGTATGTATAGTTTTTCCAATATATGAATCAAGATGTTCAAAGTACACTTCAACCACCTTATGATCTGGAATATTTTTGAATATAATAGTAGCTTCTACATTAGTAGAAACAAGTCCCATTCCAACCTAATTCGCCAACGATTAAAAAAGAGAGATAAAAGATTAGCACATCATAAACAACTTTTTTATTCCTTATTGTTCGTCTCTATTCCAATTTTTTTTATTCAAAAAGCTACTACTATATCAATGCATTGCACGAAGAATAGGAGAGATTTAATCTACTAACCTTATTATAATACAATGAAGTTATCATGTGTTATATAATAATCATTAAATAAATTAAAGAATGAGAAATTGAATCAACATACAGTAAAAAAAATATCACAATTTCTTCAGTTTGATGAAAATTCAAATAGTATTTTTTGCTAAAATCTTATCATAATTGGATATTTCACTACTGTGGCACATAAAAATCATTGTTGGAGATCAATAAATAAGCTTCTTCACTTTGAGTCCTTTTCTTGTTTCAGTCATCGAAGCTTTTTTGAGAGGCTAGGGTTTTTGGTAATGGGTTTCTTTGCGGATGGAGTTGGGGGAAAATTGCGAATGGAATTGGTGTCTTTTACTTGTGGGTTTAGTATTTTACAAAATCACGTGAGTGTCACATGTATTAGCACCGTTAATTTTTAACTTGGTTATGTTAGTGAGACTAAAGGTGCTCTACTTTAACAAAGTTAAAGGATTAAAAAGGCTCTAGGTTATATTTAAAGAACAAAAATAAACTTACTCTCGTAGATAAGGGATAATTTTAGTCAAAAACTCCATATTGAACCATAGAACTTACTTTTCGTTGTGAGTTTTTACTTATTATGGAAAGAGAAAAGCTTTTGGCCTTTGAATATGCCAACAATATCGGCTTTACATTTTATCTACATGTATTACCATTCAATCTTCTAATTAATTAATAACCACCTTCTTTTTCCATTTTTTTCTCGGTCTTCTCTCTCACACAAAACATATATAATTTAGAAGAAATTAACTTATGAGTTGCAACTCAGATCTATAGTTTAGCAAGAATAACTTATTAATACTTATTTTAACACAATTAAGCACGCAACAACTGACTATCTAGAACCAGTGGAATTTGTGCGTATCCTCNAAAGCTTTTGGCCTTTGAATATGCCAACAATATCGGCTTTACATTTTTTCTACATGTATTACCATTCAATCTTCTAATTAATTAATAACCACCTTCTTTTTCCTTTTTTTTTCATTGTTTTCTCGGTCTTCACTCACACAAAACATATATAATTTAGAAGAAATTAACTTATGAGTTGCAACTCAGATCTATAGTTTAGCAAGAATAACTTATTAATACTTATTTTAACACAATTAAGCACGCAACAACTGACTATCTAGAACCAGTGGAATTTGTGCGTATCCTCAATAGTTGTTGCGTTCCATCCACATCCACATTCACAGAATATCAATCATTTCATTTTTGTCAAAATATTAATAAGCTGATTTCTTGATGGCTCTATTGGTTCCTGATATGATGTAAAATCCTTATTGCAAGTTAGGAATAAAGACGATAAAAATTAATGTTAATATTATGACAAAGAAAGTATCATTCACTTCCTTTTATGCCTATGTCACATGCTCCAACAACTATTTTTCTTTCATATTGATTAACCTGTGTAACTAAAGTTTTGGTTTACACGCGCACTCGTTGATCGAGTAAAATACAACAGAATTCGTTTCATGAATATTGAGGGAACTGTGAAAGAAAGTATGCGTAATTTTAAATTACAAGTCTCACTTGTTTCAATCTTTAAAGCACATACCTTCCAGCATGCATATAAACTGACAAAGATTTTTTAACAACCAATAAAAACTTTCAATGAATCGGTTAACCAGCCTGCTATAGAGAGTCCAGTTTCTTTTAACATATTTGAACTCCAATGCAACCTATAAAATACGATACAAAGGTAGACAAAACCACTTCTTAAAGGTTGGTCAATCAATATAGACATTTTGAGTTGCACTTAACACAATGTGCCCATAAAACTCATAATATAGATCAGGTAGCATATAATCAGTGGTTCGACTAATCCTATTATGTTCGGCATGAAATATAGATATATAAGTATGAAAATCATTTTCAAAAACAAAAATTAATTTGGAACCTATAATTTTGTATATTGAGTTCAGCAATAAGAACATAAAGATTGAACCTGCATTAAACTTACATCCCGAATTTACATATTCATAATAGTATAATCATCTTTCTGAAATTTTGGCTCTACCTCTGATCGGATACATTGAACAATAGAACTCGCAACTTCCTAAATACACATGATACTCGGGCAGACTATCCAATGAAGTTTTGCTATATAGATTTCAATGTGCTGATTTCATTACTACGATCGCTCTGCAATCAACAATACCGACATGCATTACTTTATGTTAAAGAATGAATTTGTCGCGATCCAATTCTCTCTCCATAAGACGTCGTGACGGCACCTAGTTTCTACGACTAGGTAAGCCTAACGAAATGCGGAAATAACAAAAATGGAAGTAAAACTTAACAACTATCTGCAACAAGTAATTAAATGACTGGTAACAATGACGTTTGGCATGTACAATAGTCATCACTCCAGTAATACACAATATTCTTAAAACCTAGAACATCATAAGTCACAAGCTACAAAAGGAAACTAGTATCTCTATACACCAGAGTCTAATAACAGAAATAAGGAAGTAAATAATATAGGAGGGAATAAAGGGGAACTCCTAGGTCTACGGACGCGGCAGATATACCTTGAAGTCTCCGTACAGCAGAAAGCACTCTCAGCTAGTAGCAGGGCTGATAAGAAGTACATGAATCTGTACACAAAATATGTGCAGAAGAGTAACATGAGTACACCATAACGGTACCCAGTAAGTGTTAAACCTAACATCGGTCGAGTAGTGACGAGATCATGTCAGGGCCCTACTGGTACATATATAATAACTAAGACAAAATAAAATATTGCAGTAAAAATAAGTACTGAAATTTAACAAGAATGATATCATAGCAAGTCAACAACTCAGTACAAAGAAAATAACAACAGGGGATCTCCCAGGATACCGCCCCATAGTCCCAAACGTAAATGTGCAAAATAGGGAGAATCTACCGAAATACCGTTCCGTAGTCCCAAAGTAAATATGCAAAATAGGGGGATCTACCGGAATATTGTTCTGTAGTCCCAAAGTAAATATATAAAATAGGGGGGATCTACCAGAATATCGTTCCGTAGTCCCAAAGTAAATATGCAAAATAGGGGGGAAGGAGGTCTACCGGAATACCATTCCGTAGTCTCAAAGTAAATATGCAGAGTAGGGGGATCTACCGGAATACCGTTCCGTAGTCCCAAAGTAAATATGCAGAGTAGGGGGATCTACCGGAATACCGTTCCGTAGTCCCAAAGTAAATATGCAGAGCAGGGGGATCTACCGGAATACCGTTCCGTAGTCCCAAAGTAAATATGCAGAGCAGGGGAATCTACCGGAATATCGTTCCGTAGCCCCAAAGTAAACATGCAGCACAAACCATAGAAATACAACTCATTACGAAATCTTACGATTTAGACTAAGTACCAGTCAAAGAAGAAGCAGGAAATTCACTAAGCATGCTGCATAAAATTCATATAAGCAATTAAGACACGTAGGCATGTTGTTCCAGACTAAACAGGATAAATTCATATGCTAGTGTAGCTTAGTTAAGGGAAGACAGGTAATATACTTAATGGAAACGAAGTTTTGCAACAATAACCCGTGTACGCACTCGTCACCTCACGTACACGACGCTCATATATCAAAAACAGTACCAAATCCTATGGGGAATTCCCCCACACAAGGTTAGGCAAACCACTTACCTCGAACCAAGCTCAATCAATCGGTAACAATGCCTTTTCCACGAATATCCGACTCTGAATGGCCTAAATCTAGCTAAAAATAATTGCATATCATAAATACAAGTATAATAGGCTCATCTAATTAATGAAATCAATACTTTAATAAAAATTCCGAAATTCACCCTAAAAGTCGATCCGGGCCCACGTCTCGAAATCGGGCAAAAATCACAAAATGCGAAAGCTCATTCACTCACGAGTCCAACCATACCAAATTTATCAAAATCCGGCCTCAAATGACCACTCAAAACCCCAAATCAAACTCTTCAAATCCCTAGCCTCCAACTCCCAATTTCCACCTTAAATACACACTAACTAGTTGGGAAAATAAAGAGGAAGCAAGATTATTGATAAAAAATAAGCACAAGAAACTTACCTCAAGAAACCCCTCAAAATGCTCCCAAGATATCGCCAAAGCCGAGTTCAAAATGTTGAAAATGAGCAAAAATCGCGAACCTTTGCATTTAAGTGTTCTGTCCAGAAATCTCGCACATGAGGACTCTCTGTCGCATCTGCGACGCCGCACCTGCGGAAATGCCAACGCAGGTGCGGATTCCACTTAGAATCCTAGGTTCCGCTCCTGCAGCTATCCGACCACATCTGCGACTATCGTAGGTGTGGAAATGCATCGCACCTGCGGCTTCCCCTCGCACCTGCGCCCTGCTGCCCGCATCTGCGGCTCCTCCTTCGCACATGCGATCCCGCACCTGTGGTCTCCCCTCCGCAGGTGCGAAAACACCAAAAACCAGAAAATCTTCAACAACTAGCCTAAGTCCAAATTTAATCCGTGAAGCATCCGAAACACACCCGAGGCCCCGGGGACCTCAACCAAACATACCAACAAGTCCTAAAACACCATGCAAACTTAGTCGTTCCCTCAAATCACATCAAACAATACTAAAAACACGAATCACCCTCCGATTCAAACTTAATGAACTTGAAACTTTTAACTTCTACAACCGATGCTGAAACCTATCAAATCACGTCCGATTGACCCCGGATTTTGCACCCAAGTCATATTTAATATTACGGACCTATTTCAACTTTCGGAATCAGATTCCGACCCCGATATCAAAAATTCCACTACCGGTCCAAAACTCCAAAAATTCGACTTTCGCCATTTCAAGCCTAAATGAGCTACAGACCTCTAAAACATAGCCTGGACACGCTCCTTAGTCCAAAATCACCCAACGGAGCTAACAGAACTGACGAAACTCCATTCCGAAGTCGTCTTCACACAGTTCCGACTACAGTCAAAATCCTAAGACTTAAGCTTCCGTTTTAGGGACTAAGTGTCCCAAAACACTCCGAAACCAAAACAAAACCTCCTGGCAAGTCACTTAAGCAGAAAAAGATACGGAAAAAACAGTAAATAGGGAATTGAGGCTATTACTCTTAAAACGACCGGTCGAGTCATTACAGAATTCTACTAATACAACTAACAAATAGCATCCAAACGAGATAAAACAAAAAAGATTTATAAAGCTGAGTTTACGTACATGTCATGTCAGAGACAAAGCACCGCCACGGATGCACCTGCTCACAAAAAAATTGGATCGTCCAGAGATATTATGGCTAAAGGAGAAGAAAGTAGAACGGAGAAGGATCTAAAAGGACTATTTAAACAAAATTAAGTTAACGATAAAATTGCAAACTACTTCTATTCAAAATGGAACTCTTAAACACTCGTGGGATTGTCAGACTGGGATTTGTTATTCAATGTTCTTGTTCATGTGAAATTAGTACGGTATTAGAACTCTACGTCTATTACTATAATTTTAAATTAAAATTATATTATTTAGTTGACTTCAAATCCCTAAATATTAGGCAAATTATTATATATATATATATATACACACACATAAATATGGATACAAATTAATAGCCTGTTTGGCCATATTATTTTTGTGCTAAAATACGTTTTTTGTGCCAAAAATACTTTTGTCTTTTACGTTTGAGAACAAATACTTTTTGGTCAAAAAGACTATAACCTCGGTAACTATAAATATTCAAGTATGCAACGAATGAGTATAAGAATTTGAATAAATACCCTCACATGTGATATATGGAAACAGACTTGAAATAGAATTATTACGGGAGATCACTTCGTCTAATATTTTCCCCCCTTTCATCCTTGGGTGATTTTACAACTATAACTCTTAAATTTTATAAATATTTTAGGGTATAAAAGTCGATCAACATTTCAAGAATATTTTTGTTGTTCAACATTTAATCTAAAATATTCATGCTTTTATAATAATATAGATATAAATATAGATATAGATTATTGTAGACAAATTTTATACATTCGTATTCCAAGTTTTATTATAATTTTTGAAGTTTTAAATTCCTGGGCATAGTTCGAGGACTCGAATATTCCACTGTTAATTCCTCCTTAATTAGATTGATTTTGATTATTATGAAGCAATATAAATATATAAAGACTAGAATAGGTTCTTATAAAAGACTTAAGTTTATAAAAAAGTGTAGTGTAATAATAATTGATATTGTTGTTATAATAACTGAACTAATAAGCCACTATAGAAAGGTAAAGTATAACATAAAAAATTAGTTAAAAACGTTTGTTTATTGTAATGTCAAATGTGTTAGGAGTACTACATATGGGAGAAGTGTGACTGTAGGAAACAAAAATAAGATTCATAAATATAAAATATATTGGGCATGTTAATCATTTTAATAGAAAACAATTATCAGCACTTATGACCAAACATATCACTACGTATTATCAATTTCAATACTTCTATCCAATAATAGTTGCCAAATATTTAAAATTTACATGTAGCAGGATGTCGTTTATCAGAATTTATTCTAAAAGTATCTTTCACCCACAAAATATTTCTAAGAAGAAAAAGACAGAGGGAAAATAGTATAGTTGTATACGGTCAAAACCGTTTCGAGTCAGTCGTATGGACTGATCGAGATGATAATGTTTCGATCAAAGGATATCTGCATGACAAGCTCGGTCAAGATCCGAAGTAAGGGCGGTTAACTTCGAGCTCTAAGACCGATCAAATGACAAGCTCGATATCATTATCGAGCCCAAATCGAACTACGAGGCAAAGTGGAGAATATCGAAGCTGCATGGACCAACCCACATTCACCCTGAATACCGAGACCCCAAGTCAGAATCGAGCTCGGACCAAGACCGAGGGTTCGATCCAACACTGAGCTCGAGCCAGTATCGATCTCGCAAATTAGGGCCGTTGCAACCGCACTATGGAAGAGAATCTTGGAGAAAATAGAGGAAAAAACAATATATCATGGGCTCTCCACTACGTATTTTTTTATTGTATATAAAGTAGGACCCCTCTACTATAAGAGGGATGGAAACAAAAGATCATGGGGAGAATCCCTCGTGCTTGTTTTACTCCTTCTTTTTGCTCACTATTTTCATTCTCATAGTTAAAGAATACACATATTTTTATTTCTCTACACGATTTATATCAAATTGTATCGCATATCCTTAGAACCATACACAAATCTAACGTTGTCCGATTTTTCGGGTAAACAGTTTGGCGCCCACCGTGGGGCTAAGGGTAATAGTGGTTGTTTGATACAAATCTGCAATACACACCAGTTTACAACTTCAGATCAACAATGGCAAACCCTCAATTGATGGCTATACCTATCGACCACGAAGCCGGCCTTCAAGATGAAACCAACGACTTGACACCCAGGGACGGAAGGCGAATTAAAGATGTCACCGAAGCTCGAGTCGAAGTACCGCTAGATGTCAATTCACAAGTGGCTCTTGAGGCGAACCAACATTCCGAACCGGAAAAAAACATTCAGGGCAGTACTCGATCCGTAGCTCGAGACACCCATAACGTGGAGGAGATCGGAGTCAGCTTACGGATGATCTTCGAGATGTTACAAGCCCAGCAAATAGCGATAGATCAGTTGCAGAGCCAAACTCAAGAACGAAGCATGCTCGAGCCCAATCCGCTTCGAGAAATCACCCACAGAACGGAACCAGCCATAGTGAAGTCAAACGAGCCAGAATCGGGGACTACTCCCGAAATTACTAAATTGCTCAAGGAACTCACAAAATGAGTCGAAGCCAACGATAAAAAAGTAGAAACATATAATTCCAGGGTCGATCAGATCCCGGGAGCTCCACCAATGATAAAAGGGCTAGATTCAAAACAATTCATTCAAAAGCCTTTTCCCTCGAGTGCAGTCCCAAAACCAATCCCCAAAAAATTGCGTATGACCGAAATACCCAAATATAACAGAACGACCGACCCCAACGAGTACATCACTTCTTACACGTGTACCATCAATGGTAATGATTTGGAAGATGATGAGATCAAATCTGTATTATTGAAAAAATTCGGTGAAACTCTGTCAAAAGGGGCAATGGTATAGTACCATAATTTACCATCTAACTCTATTGATTCTTTTGCTATGCTTGCAGATTGCTTTGTAAAAGCACATGCCGGAGCCATAAAGGTCGAAACCAGAAAGTCGGACCTTTTCAAGGTAATACAAAAGGATAACGAGATGCTAAGGGAGTTCGTAGCTCGTTTTCAAATGAAACGAATGGATCTGCCACCAGTCACAGACGATTGGGCTGTTCAAGCTTTCACTCAAGGTCTAAACGAGTGGAGCTCGATGGCTTCACGGCGTCTAAAGCAAAATCTGATCGAGTACCCAGCTATTACTTGGACCGATGTGCACAATTGAATCGATCCAAAATAAGAGTCGAAGATGACCAGTTGATTTCTAGGTCCGTTACGAAAAAGCAAAAGTCGACCAGAGATCGATACCAGCCATATTGCGGAAATGATACTACTACTGAGTATCCGAGGCCTCTTTAAAATCAACCTCATATACTAGGGGGCTTTATCATTGAACGCATCAATGATGATTATCAAGTTCGATGCAAAGGAAGTTACTTAGCTATTTTATGACAAACAACGTCTCAACAGGAATTGTTGTAAGAGCCAAATGGTCAAAACGAACCATGCTTATGTAGTTGGCCCGAGCCCTAATGCAAAACATGAACCCATGTATAATGATTTGCAAAGAAAGCCCTCTTATTTACCGATATTCTATGTTCAAGATTTACTACGCAAACAGGATCGAGTTCGAGCAAGCGCTCATTCGATCATTAAGCCTACGGGCTACTTTTATTTCGAGTTCGAGCAAGCACTCACTCTACCATTACGCCTACAGGCTACATTATTTCGAGTTCGAATCATTCACTCGACCACTGAAGCCTACAGGCTACGTTTATTTCGACTTCGAGCAAGCACTCACTCAACCATTATGCCTACGGGCTACATTATTTCGAGTTCGAATCATTCACTCGACTACGAAGCCGACGGGCTACTTTTATTTCGAGTTCGAGCAAGCACTCACTTAACCATTATGCCTACGGACTACATTATTTTGAGTTTGAATCATTCACTCGACCACTGAAGCCTACGGGCTACGTTTATTTCGAATTCGAGCAAGTACTTACTCGACCATTATGCCTATGGGCTACATTATTTCGAGTTCGAATCATTCACTCGACTACAAAGCCTACGGGCTACTTGTATTTCAAGTTCGAGCAAGCACTCGCTTGACCATTACGCCTACGGGCTACATTATTTCGAGTTCGAATCATTCACTTCACTCGACTACAAAGCCTACGGGCTACTTTTATTTCGAGTTCGAGCAAGCACTCACTCGACCATTATGCCTACGGGCTATATTATTTCGAGTTTGAATCATTCACTCGACTACTGAAGCCTACAAGCTACTTTTTTTTCGAGTTCGAGCAAGCACTCACTCGACCATTACGCCTACGGGCTACATTATTTCGAGTTCGAATCATTCACTCGACTACTAAAGCCTACGGGCTACTTTTATTTCGAGTTCGAGCAAGCACTCACTCGACCATTACGCCTACGGGCTACATTATTTCGAGTTCGAATCATTCACTCGACTACTAAAGCCTACGGGCTACTTTTATTTCGAGTTCGAGCAAGCACTCACTCGACCATTACGCCTACGGGCTACATTATTTCGAGTTCGAATCATTCACTCGACTACTAAAGCCTACGGGCTACTTTTACTTCGAGTTCGATCAAGCACTCACTCAACCATTACGCCTACGGGCTACATTATTTCGAGTTCGAATCATTCACTCGACTACTAAAGCCTACGGGCTACTTTTATTTCGAGTTCGAGCAAGCACTCACTCGACCACCAAGCCCACGGGCTACTTCGATCATTACGCCTATGGGCTGTGTTGCATCGAGTTCGAATCATTTACTCTATTACTAAGCCTGCGGGCTACTTTTATTTCTATTTCGAGCAAAACTACTCATTTTCTTCGAGTTAAAACGAACACTTGACTATTTAAGCTGAAGGATGTTCGAGCTCGATAAAGCGAAGGGGACTACCCACAAGTCCCGAAGGCAACAGAGATTTAAATTCAAACTATCTATTCAGTTTGAAAGGCTATTTTTCTTCAAAAAGAAGAAAGATTTATATTTACAAATATTTTGTACAGAGGCGACTACTCTTCCAAAGGGAAGTTATTTATACAAAAGCCGAAAGCGGTATCAAAAAAAACGCAGCGATCGACCTAAGGCCCTAAATGACTCAATCTTCATCGGAGGCCGTATTCTCGGCATCATCCTCGTCTTCAGACTCCCCCGAGTCATCGGAGTCCTCCTCAGGATAGGCCAACCTTCGAGCTTTGTTCTCTTCTTCCCTGGCGACTTTGATCTCGGCCCCAATATCAAAGCCGTGAGCTCTGACCTCCTCGAGAGCCTCTCTCCGAGCTTGCCACTTTGCATGTTTGACCATGCTCGTGACTTTGGTTTGATTAACCTCGACATCGATCCTGAATTGAGCCACTTTGGCATCGGCTCTTTTGTTGACCTCGACTACTTCAGATCTGGCCACTTTGAGTTCTTTGGCCTAATCTGCTTTATCTAAACTGGCCAAATCCAACTGAGGCTGAAGCTCTTTCATCTTTTCAATCAACCCCCAAAACATTTGCTTTCGCAGTTCGAAGTTGGGCATCTGACAGCTCCAACTGAGCTTCGACGACTTTCTTTTTCGAGTTAAGGTTATCCATACACTTTTTAAATTCTTCTGTCTTGGCCATCAGCGCATCTACCTGTGAGTTAAGCCGTCCAATCTGCTCGATCCTCTGCCGCACCTGCAGAATCGGATCATTAGTGGTTATCTCTTTTTCATCTTCACTATCATGGAACATGTGGAATACCTGCTCAGCCATCTCCTCATGCTCTTCCCGAGCCGCTGTCAAATCTGCTCGAAGTGTTTCACTAAGAAGCATGTACGAGTCACTCTTCTCAGTGAGGCTCCGAACCTCGGCATCATGCTTCTCACTGATTCGAAGAAAGGGCTCGTGATGCAATATCGAAGCCTACAAACAAAAGTAGAAACATTAAAATTACCTGCAACTCTGTGTGAAAGAAGCGGCTAAAACGCCATCAGAGTTACCCGATTCAAAACATGTTGGGCCTCATTGAAGAGGTAGGTGGGCCCCACCGCATTCATCACTGATTGATCCTCTTCGGCCACGAAGGACCGAAGGTAACTGGCAATCCCAATAGGGGAATAAAAAATTCGGTTATCCGCAGGTACGGAGAGCACTATCTTCTGCCTTCGGTTGGGATCGATACTCGGGGGCGGAAATCGGTGCACCAGTTTATGAATCGATGAAGGCTCGGTGGAACCCAACCACGACGCTTTTTTGGGTACCGGCATTCCATCAAAACCAGTAACCTCCTCCGAGGCACCTGACTCGAGCCCCTCTAGAAAATCGTGGATATCAACCGACTCCTGAATACCCTCATAGGACCGATCCTCCGACATGACGGCCTCTCCAATCATGGCATCCAAATTTGAGGGGATCCGCCAATGTCAATTATCCTGAACTCATCCCTTGAAATATATTCTACTGCTTGAGAAGATCCACCCTAGATATCCCTTCCAATCATCCTAGCCCGAGAAGGGATAATCTTGGCTTCTTGTTCTGGGATTATGGCCAAGGTTCCCCGATCTACTTCCACCAAATTAGAAGACTGTTGAATCACAACATTAGTCCGTACGCAGGCTAAATTCTCCTATCCTTCTTCGGGCTCGTCCCTTGAATGGCGGACCGCTTCTGAAGACATAACAATAGGGGGCCCCGTCGGCTTCCGAGATCTCTTAGCCGGTTTCTTTTTTTCCGAGTTCGAGGAGCCCGATACGTCTTTTCTCTTCCTTTCTTTCACCTGCTTCGGGATAGGAACTTCCTCTCCACCGGACGGCGGCCTCATGACTACTTCTTTCCCAAGCCCTATAGAAGGGAAGAGGGAGATGTACTATACAAACCGATGAAGAGATAAATCGACAAAAAGATTTACCATGACTGCTGGCCTCCCATCGGTCCTTTAATAATTCGACCCAAGCACGCTCGGAGTACGGTCTCTGCAACACCAGGCTTTCGACCCATTGTCTAAGATCCGGGATCGGTTCTGGCATTTGAGCTACGGCTATGATAAGGAAAAATGGATCTGCAAAATAGAAAGCAATCACATAATCAAAACGGGCAAAGAGAAATGTTTACTCACGGCTCATATTCCATTTCTCGGGAAATTGCGACGATGACAGGGTCCCAACGTGAAAGGATAAATATAAATACTTAAGAACCCTTCGACGTACGTAATAATTGATTCATCGGGTGATGGGATTACTACGAATTTATTATCCCAGTTGTATTCTTGTATGACTTTATCGAGAGCTTTTTCGGTGATTGAACATTGATACCTCGACATCGACTCACACCGATCCATTATCGGAGAAGGCTTTTCAATTTTAAAATCACCTACGGTCGAACACCCAACCGGAACAAATTCCTCAGAGCGGGGCTCTTTCACATCCTCGCCACCATTAGGTCGAGATGAAGAAGCGATCTCTTTTTGCGGAACACTTTTAGACGTTTTTTCCATTTAAAATTTCATAAACAAAGGATGGAAGTATTTGGTGTTCTAAGGAAGAATTTGCAGTAAAAATCACAGGTTTACAAGCAGAAAACTCAGAAAAGGAATTTGCAAAATTTGGAAGACTGAAGACATAAAATGATGAATGGTGGAAGGAAAGGCTATTTATAAATTAAAGCAATGATGGGTGGCCGACCACCGTCTGAAACATTAAATGCCTCGGTAAAACCGAACTGATGGGACAACTATCACATATGTCATGGTCGGGATCGATGAAAATGTCAGTATATATCTGATCGAGCTATTGGAAAATCATATCGTTTCTCGCCACATCCATTTCCGAGAAACGAGGAGACTATCTGTATACGGTCAAAACCGATTCGAGTCAGTCGTACGAACTGATCGAGACGATAATGTTTCGATCAAAGGATATCTGTATGACAAGCTCGGTCAAAATCCGAAGTAAGGGCGATTAACTTCGATCTCTAAGACCGATCAAATGACAAGCTCGATATCATTATCGAGCCCATACCCAAATCGAACTACGAGGCAAAGCGGAGATTATCGAAGATGCATGGACCAACCAACATTCAGCCTGAATACCGAGATCCCAAGTCAGAATCGAGCTCGGACCAAGGCCGAGGGCTCGATCCAACACCGAGCTCGAGCCAATATCGAGCTCACAGATTAGGGCTGTTGCAACCGCACTATGGGAGAGAATCTTAACGGAAATCGAGAAAAAGACAATATATCATGAGCTCTCCACTACGTATTTTTTATTGTATATAAAGTAAGATCCTTCTACTATAAGAGAGATGACAATAAAAGATCACGGGGAGAATCCCTGGTGCTTGTTTTACTCATTCTTTTTGCTCACTATTTTCATTCTCATAGTTAAAGAATACACATATTTTTATTTCTCTATACGATTTATATCAAATTGTATCGCATATCCTTAGAACCATACACAAATCTAACGTTATCCGATTTTTCGGGTAAACAATAGTAGGAAGAACAATTTAAGCAATAACCTTGGGATCAAGGCTTCTTTTATGTGCTAAATAAACAATAGACCACTCTAAGCAAATGCTTTAATTTTCGCAGCTCGAAGGCAATAACTAGTAGTGTTGGGAGTACCTATAAAGAGAACATTTTAAAGGATTCGTGGAATTAATCCATACCTAATCCATGCGCCTCCAACATTAAAATCACTCATTCTCATGCTTACAGTACCAAGCTATACTAGTTTACCATTATAGTAAAATTTATTCCCGCATCGAATATTTACTTCAAATCATACTAGTTTACTTGGTTAAGTGATAATTTGAGGTGAAAATATGTATTAATTAAATGTGATTTATAAATAAAGTGTAAGTGAACGTGTTAAGTCAGTATAAATAACATATACAGGTAAGTTTATATATACATGCACATAACGTTTCCTTTTTAAATAACATGAAACAGTTATGGCTTTGGAATTTCAAGCTAATTAAATTCGGTGCTAGTATTTGACGTGATCATTTAACGTACATTATATGCTTGAACACCTTTGTGGTCCAACAGTAAATAGTCTAATAGAGACATTATCATCTAAAAGTTAAAAGGAGCACCTCAGAAAATACGCCATTACTATCTAAAAACAAAGGTATATAATGTATGAGTTCTTTAAAGACGTGCAATGAATTTAAAATTTAGCACTTCCAAGTCAACATTGGGAAAGGGTAGCATCTAGGGGCGGATGCAAAGTTAATATATAACTTATTCTAAATTCCATGTCCAATTTCGTGGTTAAAATCTAAAAATACCAATTTTTAGATTTTCTATTAAAATTTTAAATTTCTACTAATTCGCATGAAAATATTCATACATAATCCAAGTATTTAACTCACAATAGGTGGAGATAGCTTATCTTCCTATAGATGATGAAAATCTCCCTTTGAAGCTCTCCAAAAATCACCCCATCTAAGTGAAAATGAAAGAAGGTGGGCCAAAATCCTGTATAAAACAAAGCCCTCTGCCGAGTGGCATTTTTGCATCTGCGGAATATTAGCCACTTTTGCAGTACAAAGTCCGCTTTTGCTGCTCCCTTCAGGCCCCTCAAGCTCCGCATCTGCGGCCCCTCCAGCGCTTCTGCGATGTTTCATCCGCAGGTGCGGTTCCGCTTCTGCGGAATTCGACCGCATTTGCTGTCCCAGCCTCCCCCAGTAAGGTCTGCACCTGCGCTCCAATGGACGCTTCTGCTATCTCGCAGGTGCAGGAATTTCTTCGCACCTGAAACCTCATACAGTTCACTCCCAGTCGCTTCTGCGGCACGATCCTTGTTTTTGTGATGTCGCTTCTGCAGAGGCGATCACACCAGCAACCAGAAAATCCCAGCATTCCCTTAGTCCAAAAATTGATCTGTTAACCATCCGGAATCCACCCGAGGCCCTCAGAACCTTAACCAATTATACCAACGCATCCCAAAACACATTACCAACTTAGTCGAGGCCTCAAATCACGCCACACAACATCAAAACTACGGATCGACGATCAAAACCCTTCTTTAAACTTCCAAACCTTTAAACTTCGACGAACACGTCCGATTCATATCAAAACATTTCGGAATGACGCCAAGCTTTGTGCACAGGTCACAAATCACGATACGAACCTATTCCAACTCTCGAAATCGCAAACGTACATTGATAACACCAAAGCCCCCTCTAAACTACACTTGGGAAATTCTTAAACTTTCAAAATGTTAACTTTCCATAATAAACGCCAAGATGCTCCCGGGTGATCCGATACTCAACCCGAACATACGCCCAAGTCCGAAATTATCATACGAACCTATCAGAACCTTCAAATCCCGATTCTGAGGTGGTTTACTCAAAAATCAAATCTTAGTCAATTCTTCCAACTTAAAGCTTCCGAAATTAAAATTTTCTTTCCAAATAAATCCTGAACTTCCTGAAATTCAATTCCGACCACACGTACAAGTCATAATACCTGAAGTGAAGCTACTCAAGGCCTCAAACTACCGAACGACGCGCTAGAGGTTAAAACGATCGATCGGGTCGTTATATTAAGGTTGAGACTGTTAGGATCAAAATAATCAGGTGTCATGCGGAAGCTAGTAAAGCAAACCTTGAACGACCACAAACGGAGATGAGCAATCCACTATATAAAAGAGAGTACAAAATATCGAGAAAACAACCTCACAAAGAGGCAAACACAAAGTGGCACGCTAACACGTGTCCAGAAATTCTCTCCCACTAAACAAGACTCTCAAACCTCATATGACTATATTGTGGATGTTATTGAATGAGAAGGAAGGATCCTTAAGTTATAAAGGTTAAAACTTTTTCCTCCAAGAAAAAGAACTAGCCAAATATGAAAGATTTATAATTTCTTCTAAGAAAATAAAAACTCAATTATGGTAAATATATTGTCTTTTCTTTCAAGAGATAGAAAAACCAAATATGGTAAGAAAAATCAGGTCAAACACTTAATAGAGACCTACCATTTTGTTGTAATTTTAGTGCATATTTACATATAATTTTATGTTTCACGTGGGAAGAATATATTAGGTTCAAATAAATCATAGTTCGTGGTGTTATGGGTAAAGTGTATCTTTGAAAACTTTAGGAATCCGGGCACGTGGGCCCGAGGGTTGTCTTTATTGGCTTTTCGAGCGGAGTTGGAAATTGTTATTAATTGATTAATTATGGGTAATAGAGTATATATTTATGGATTTGCACATTTGTTTGACTAGTTTTGAAGAGACGGGCATCGGGTTGAGGTGTTTGAGTGGCGTAGGAGTCGGTTACGGAACTTCGGAGCGAGATACGTCTCCTGCCTAACCTTGTGAGGGGGAAACTACCCCTAGGTGATATTTATTGTTATATGCAACTAGTTGTGGGTGCTACGTACGTACGAGGTGACGAGAATCCATACGTAGCTAAAACATGTTTATGTCCTGGTAGACTTAGGACGGTATCATGTAATAATTGAATTATTTGAACTCATTCTACTGGCTTAATTAATTGAAGTTATATTTGAATTTGATTTAGAAATAAATATATGTATAATAGGCCAAGCCTTAACACTTTGAGTGTGGGCGAGTTAATTGAGAAGTGTAAAGATTATATTCATTATGTGCTCATGTACTGTATTGTAAACATGTGTCTCGTAATTCAGTAACTTCCTTCGTTTATTGTAGAGGGGGGTCGAACGCCTCGGCAGTATATAGGTCCATCTATGGTTCATTTCGCATGACCCTCAGCAGTGTACACATTATTCTAGATCAGGCTGAACGACCTAGGCAGAATCGTGCGTTATATCGCTAGTAGTCCGAATATTCACGAGCTAATCTTTTCACTGATGCCCGGCATTTTAAATGGTTTTCCTTATTTATTTGATATTGACACTTGATATTTTCTGAGTCGTTAAGGTAGAATACAAGATTTAGAAATTCATGCTTTAAAAGAAGTAATTGGAAGATTATGTAACTTGCAGATTTACCCCATCATTGTTGTATGCTTCATATCTACTTCTGTTTTACTATATTGCTTTATTGGACCTTTAGTAAGTATCGATGTCGACTCCTCATAACTACTTCTCCGGGGTTAGGCTAGATACTTACTGGATACACGTTGATTTGTGTGCTCATGCTGCACTTTTGCACTAAATGTATAGGATCTTACAGGTTCATTTGATGATCACCTTGGCGCGTAGGCGCACCTGTTGAGGAAACTTTATGTGAGTTGCATTACAGGCTACGTTTCGCAGTCCACCGAGTTTCCATTGTACTAATTATTTTATTTTATCTTATTACATTAGGGACAAATATTGTATTATTATTACTCCTTAGAAAATACTCATGCACTCGTAATACCAAATTTTGCGGGTTCCTACTGGTTGTTCGTTATTGTAGTTCACGTATTTATTATCATTTTACCTTGTAAATTCCATTTTATACTATTTAAGTAATGTAGATTATGATTTCGAAGGTAATAAAATGAGTAAATCAATTGATAAATGAATGTTGGCTTGCCTGACGGCGGCATTACAACTTATAATGGATTTTGGGTCGTGACAGCTTGTTAATAGAGCGTTAGGTTAACTTGGGTCTCACGAGTCATGAGCAAGTCTAGTAGAGTCTTGCGGGTCGGTACAGAGACGTTTGTACTTATCTTCGAGAGGCTACAGAGCCGTTAGGATCACTTTCCTTCTTGATTTCCTCATCGTGCGGTTTGATTCCATTGAGGCTTGTGCCTTTATTTCCTTCCTACTCAATCTTATGCGATGTGAAGCGCTTGTTAGCAATTGGACGTCGAGTAGTGGTATTGGTACTATAGACGTGGTGCATGATGTTTTTCCCACGTGTTCAGGCAGGCTATTATCGTCGCCTTGCGGAAGGGTGTTCTATTATTTCAGTTCAGGTAAGTATCTGTACTTCGTATGGTTTTGAGGTTTTGCACGGATAGCTATGATGTCCATGCGTTGTTGTCGCACAGTGTTGGTGTAATGGTAGGGCACTCGTTTATGTGTTGAAACGGTGAATGACTTGAAAGGAGGATTTCTCAGTACATGATTTAGAGGTTCAACATTTAATTCCAGCAAAGGAAAGGCAATCGGACTATGGATGTCCAGGTTTGGTTGATAAAGTAACAAGACTTGATATCTTCGAGCGTGGTGGAATTCCTATTTGTGATATGTTATCGTCATCCTTGTTGGAACGCATTAAGGTTCGCCGGTGTTATAGTCTTCTTTGACTTTTGCATTCGGGTAGAGTTGTGGTGGAATAATGCCTAAGAAACGGTTGTCAGATATAGCGGTGTGTATCGGTTCTGAATCGAATTGGTAATTCTAATGTTGATGGCTCGAAAAAGATGATCTTCCAGAAGGTTTAGCTTGGGTAGAAATTTATTAGTTCAGGTGCTACAGAGATGGGTTTTGATTTGAGGCGGCATTTGGGCAGTGAAGGACGAGGAAAGACATGGTGGGAGGTGTCTCGCGGTGGTTGAATTACTAGAAGGTCAAGTATGAACAACATAGGTCGAGAACTTGCTTAAAGGAGATGGTTTAACCGAAGTAAGAGTGGCAAATAGTATATGGATTCTGTGGTAGGATAGCTGCGTGCCTTGAGAAAGTGTAGAACGATTTGGGAATCTTGATGGAAGGTGATTTGGTCTACGAATTTTATTTAGGATGGTAGCTACTGTATCAAGGAAGATTGGATACGATAGGAAGGAGTTTGCTTGAAATGAAGAGGGGTGTGAAAACATGACTATTATTTTGGAATGCAACATAACTTCGAGTTTGGAGCGTATTGTCAGACTTTCAGTCGATGTCAATGAGGAATGAACATACTTGTACAACTGGTGGACGAGCGTGGGCTCAGGAGGGTTTACTGATTTCGTAGTAGTTGTAACTAGTGCAGCGCCGTTGAAAGATGTCGGCATGGAATTCCATAGATGGGTTATCTCCTGTGAGCAGGTTAGCGGTTGCGTGATGTTGATGAAGCTTCTGCGAAGAATACTACTTGCTACCCGGTAAGAGGTAGAATATGTGATTGTGACTGATGATTCAGAATATTCATGAAAGGCTTAACAAAAGACTTCGAGAAATTTGGAGGGTTAACAGTACGGGATCATGGTAATTGAGGAAGAGGAATCGTTGTGGGCTCTATACTATGTGATGGTAGCTTAAAGCTAAGTGGGGGAGCCCCACCATCTACGATTGGATCGCGTGGTTGTATGCTTATGCATATTCTGGTTATCGATGCGTTAGTGGATTAATTCTGACTAAGAAAAGAAAATATCAGGAGTAATTCGAGCAAGGAACTTGATAAATATATGCTATACTTTGCCTTATCGATTAAGGTGCAGGTTTTGGGAAGACTCCGAGTTTATGCTTCTTGTGGATGTAATGTGCAAGGAAAAGAATTCAGTCGTTTGCTTCTTTGAGAGGGTGTTCATGTGCTAGCATAACGTCGAAGTTTGGTTATATTCAGGATCAGATTAGAGTGGGTGACTCTCAACAACGGTCCTAGTGGGTTCAAGAATTAAAGTGCAGTGCCTTAGGATTTTGGGTCCGTTGAGTGGTTAAGGATCGAGTTTTCACAGTGGTTTACGAAAGGGACTTGGAATGTTCTATGTTATCATCGAGTATGCGCTGCAGTATTAGAGGAAAGGAAGAAACAACTTCAAATTCGCGGAAGGTCTTGCATAATAGGTGTACCAGTTGGAGATGCTATGGTGCGCGTAAGGAGAGTATGAGATGATTCATGGGTATTGAGACGATGTGGTCTCGCAAGTCGGGTCACTCAGGATGAGTGCGGATCGGGTTTGTTATGTTTTGAATGGAGCTATTATTATTTCTAAGGCAAGTCTAGAGTAAATTGAGAGAATTTGGGTCGGTAAATAATGGTTGAATCAACATGATTGTGGCAATGATCAGTTCATTCGGCGTGTGAAGCTATACATGTGGTTTGTGGTTGTACGTGCGGGCTTGACAGCCACCACAATTTGATTGATTTGGGAGGTATATGATTTAAATGGCCTTGTGGTGTAAATGGATTCCGGTGGAGTCATGGCGGTTTAGATCATGACTTGAGGTTTGTATTTTCTGCGGTTTGGGAATTCAGTTGCGTGTTGCATTGGCTCTATTGAAATAAGCTAAGTGAAAGGTTTCTAGCTAACGAAGTGTTTATTCTACTTGTAGTTCAGGGGTTATGAAGAATTCGTGTATTCTCGTGTAACGGCATGATAGGTGCAGTGAGCGGCATGGGAATTGAAGGTGGAGGATCAAGGTTGTGGTTCAGTGTGACAGGAATGTCACGAGCTCGGATGAGTAGGGGGGAATTCAGATTTTTAGAGTGAGCTGGAGTTATCTTAGTGTCGCCTGAGAATGGTGTTCTATGAAAGGAGCATTGTGTATTGATTTGCGGGTTCTTGAATTGCTTTACAGATTAGTCTAGTTGGTGGTATGGATGTGCAGCCTTTGCTACCTGGTGCGAAAGGTCGTGAGAGCGTACCCCACATGCAAATTTGTTTAAGCGTGACATGTTAGTCACTTGATGGTTAAGGATTGAGACCAAGTATGGAGATTCTGGTACTATCACTAATGTGAGAGCTTATGCCTGAAAGGCGCTCTATTCCTTTGGTTGTGGACTCTGGGAGTTTGTTCCGGATTGGACGGCTGCTCCTGTGTGTCATGAATAGGGCCATTTTGGATCCTTGAAAGGTTGTTGGAGCAATATAGGATGATCGGAATCGGCTTGAGGTCCGTTGGTGGGTCTAATGTGAATGCTTGCTCTACATCAGGTCGGGTGTGTTCGTTCGTTATAACATTACTTACGGAGGAGTCGTCGGGCATTGGATGTTATTCCCGTCGTTAGTTATTCCATGTTAATCTCTATGGTGCCATGTGGGTTTTGAGACGACTTGATTATTCGCATATGTGTTTGAGGTCCGGTGTAGCTTGTGGTGTTATGTGAGCAGGATGGCTCTCGAGATGCAGGTCATTTATTGTACCTTAGTTGATCTTGGGTTTTGTAGCATATAGCGTTATCCGTCTCCACAGGATTAGTATTATGCACTTGGCGTGCTTGTGGTTGATATCCGGGCATTTCGTAAGTATAAGTGTTATTGCTTGATGTGTGTTTTATTCTTGGTTGTTATGTGTGGATCGGGTGGCACGCCGCCACGGGTATATTGTTTGAATGGGGTGGCACGCCGCCACGGGCATATTATGTGGATCGGGTTGCACGCCGCAATATTTCCATATTTGGATCGGGTTGCACACCGCAATAATGTCGTGTTAGATCGGGTTGCACGTCGCAACAACGAGATGTTAAGCATAGTTCCTTACACTCATTTTGTGTGTCTTGTTTTTCATCCCTGAGGTAGGTTCACAGCATCTATTCGGCCGTTTTAATCGTTACGCGGGCTGGGTAGTCCTTTTCCAGAGTTCGTTCTTCCTTATGTATCACATTCGAGTTTGTAGCTTATTGGCGCATTGTGGGCGTTATATAAGATTTTTGTGTCTGAGATGGCTTATGGCCGGAGCAACTTGTACTGGGTGAGACGAGGTTATTGGACCTGGGATCAGTGCAATCAGATTTATATAATGTACGTTAAAGAGAAAATATCGTTAGTCAGTCAGAATGAGGTAATGGTCCTGTCAAGAGGAGAGACTCCATGATTTATTAATTCGGCAGGCGGTTATTAGTTTCTACACATCTCTGCCGTTGTGGCAGTATTTCAAAAGTTGAAACAAGACTTATATATGTCATGAGATGTATTACGGGCATCATATTCGTTAAATTCTAGCTAGTGTGGTCGGAAGATGTTATTATGGGCAACCGATTTATGAGGTGCAGGGTGTGATTTCAACATAGGTGCATGATCATGTTTTGATACAGTTTGTGTTGATTGATACGGTGTTCGTATGTTAGAATTAGGTCTTGTAAAGAAATTCGGAAGTTGGAATTTGGTTCTAAAGCTTGTTAGCTAAGGTTATAAGGAGGATCTTCAGTCTGGCTCGAGATAATGTGCTCCACTAGGTTGTGGTGGCACGGGCAGATGCCCGAGGTGTTAAACAGTGATTTTTGGACAACTCCACAGCAGTTCTTAGCACGTTCGAAGACGAACATATGTTTAAGTGGGGGGAGAATGCAACTACCTGACCGATTGTTTTTATCTCTAGCGCGTCGTTCGGAAATTTGAGGCCTTGAGTAGCTTCATTTCAGGTATTATGACTTGTACGTGTGGTCGGAATTGAATTTTGGGAAGTTCAGGATTTATTTGGAAAGAACATTTTAATTTCGGAAGCTTTAAGTTGGAAGAATTGACTAAGGTTTGACTTTTGAGTAAACAACTTCGGAATCGGGATTTGAAGGTTTCGATAAGTTCGTATGATGATTTCGTACTTGGGCATATGTTCAGGTTGAGTATCGGATCACCCAGGAGCATCTCGGCGTTTATTATGGAAAATTAATATTTTGAAAGTTTAAGAATTTCCTAAGTTTGGTTTAGAGTGGGCTTTGCTGTTATCGATGTCCATTTGGGATTCCGAGCATTGGTATAAGTTCGTATCGTGATTTATGACCTATGCGCAAATTTTGATGTCATTCTGGAATGTTTTGATATGAATCGGATGCGTTCGTCGAAGGTTAAAGGTTTGGAAGTTTAAAGAAGTGTTTTGATCGTCAATCCGTAGTTTTGATGTTGTTTGACGTGATTTGATGCCTCGACTAAGTTCGTAATGTGTTTTGGGACGCGTTAGTATAATTGGTTAAGGTTCTGAGGGCCTCGGGTGGATTTCGGATAGTTAACGGATCAACTTTGGGACTAAGGGAATGCTGGGATTTTCTGGTTGTTGATGCGATCGCTTCTGCGGAAGCTGGGTCGCATAAGCGAGGATCGCACCGCAGAAGCGGCTGAGAGTGAACTGGCTGAGGCTGCAGGTGCGAAGAAATTCCCGCACCTGCGTGATCGCATATGCGAGCATTGGAGCGCAGGTGCGGACCTTGATGGGGGAGGCTAGGACCGCACATGCGGTCGAATTCCGCATAAGCGAAACCGCACCTGCGGATGAAACATCGCAAAAGCACTGGAGGGGCTGCATACGCGGAGCTTGAGGGGCCTGAAGGGAGCCGCAAAAGCGGACTTTGTGCCGCAGAAGCGGCTAATGTTTCGCAGACGCGAAAATGCCGCTGGGCAGAGGGCTTGGTTTTATACGGGATTTTGGCCCACCTTCTTTCATTTTCACTTGGATGGGGCGATTTTTGGAGAGTTTCAAGGGGAGATTTTCATCATCTATTGCAAGGTAAGCTATTCCCACCTATAGTGAGTTAAATACTTGGATTATGTACGGATGTTTACATGAGAATTAGTAGAAATTTGAGATTTTGGTAGAAAACCTAGAAATTAGTATTTTTTAATTTTGACCACTAAATTGGACATGAAATTTGGAATAAGTTATATATTTTAGTTCGTGGTGTCATGGGTAAAGTTTATCTTCGAAGATTTTCGTAATCCAGGCACGTGAGCCTGAGGGTTGTCTTTGCTGGCTTTTCGAGCTGAGTTGGGGATTGTTATTGTAACGATCCGGTCGGTCTTTTTGAGAGTTATAGCCCCATTTCTCCCATTTTTACTTCTTTATGTGTTATTTAGCTGTATTATGTTATATCGGGTTGGTTAGTTCGGGTCCGGAGTAGTTTTGGAGTGGAATGAGACGCTTAGTCTCTTATTTGGAACCTTAAGTTGGAAAAATTAATCGGATATTGACCTATGTGTAAACGATCTCGGATTTGAATTCTGATGGTTCTGTTAGCTTCGGTAGGTAATTTAGGACTTGGGAGTGTGACCGGAATGTGATTTGGAGGTCCGTGGTAGAATTAGGCTTGAATTGGCGAAATTGAAAATTTGGCGATTTTTGGTCGGCAGTGGAAAATTTGATATCGGGGTCGGAATGGAATTTCGAAAGTTGGAGTAGGTTTGTAGTGTCATTTTTGACGTGTGTGCAAAGTTTGAGGTCATTCGGATGTGGTCTGGTTGGTTTCGGCATCGGATGTCGAATTTGGAAGTTTAGAAGTTCTTAGGCTTGAATCCGAGGGTAATTTGGTGATTTGATGTTGTTTTGAGTGATTCAAAGGTTCGACTAAGTTTGTATGTTGATATATGACTTGTTGGTATTTTTGGTTGAGGTTTCGAGGGCCTTGGGGTGATTGCGGGTGATTAACGGAACAAGTTTGGATATTGGAGGATTGCTGAAGTTGGAATTCAGCTGTCATAATCGCACATGCGGGTGTCTCATTGCAGGTGCGAGCCCGCAGAAGCGAGCGGGATGTCGTAGATGCGAGGTTGGAGGAGCTGGGCAGAAGGCACAGGTGTGATGAAGTTCCCGCACCTGCGAGGCCGCAGAAGCGCACAAGAGGTCACAGGTGCAGACAATGTCGAGGTAGGCTGGGTCCGCAAGTGCGTAGGATAGGTCGCATCTACGAGTCCGCAGATGCGGATAGGTGACGCAGAAGCGGGAGTAAGGAAGTCAGGCAGTGGCCGCAGGTGCGAGGTATTTTCCGCACCTGTGTGGTCGCAGATGCGGAAATGGAGCGCAGGTGCGGAGTCTGGGCGTTTAAGGGACTTGCACAGGTGCGGTGGCGCAGAAGCGAGAAATTGTCCGCAGGTGCGAAAAGCCTGGGCAGATACCATAAATTGAACCCTTCGCGAATTTGGTTCATTTCCACCATTTTCAAGTCGGTTTTTGGAGCTTTTGGGGTGATGTTTGAAGGGTGATTCAAGGGCTATCAGTGAGTAACTTTCTTGAGCCCTAATACTCGTATGTATGGTGATTTACCGTTGTTTAATCATGTAATTAGTGAAAATGAGGAGTTAGGGCTTGGGATTTTGGAGAGTTTAATTTAAGGATTTAAGAGACCAAACGATGTCGGATTTTGATAAATTTCGTATGTATGGACTCGTGAGTGAATGAGCTTCCTAGTTTTGCAAATTTTGTCGGATTTTGAGACGTAGGCCCGAGGGCCGGGTTGAGCCAATTTTGGGTTTTGGGCTAATTTGATAGTTTTTCTTGTGGAATTCATTCCATTAGCGTATATTGATGGTATTGTACTGATTGTGAATAGATTCGGAGCATTTCGAGACCGAGTCGAGAGGCAAGAGCATTGCGAGGTAGAAATTTGACCGGTTTGAGGTAAGTAACGATTGTAAATCTAGTCTTGAGGGTATGAAACCACAGATTTCGTATCATTCTACTATTTTGTAGTGACGCACATGCTAGATGACGGGTGTGTGGGCATGCACTGTTTGGGATTGTGACTTGGTCCGTCCCGTAGCAACTGTAAAGTTATATATTTTGTTGAAACTATATGATACTTATATGTTTTAGAAAGAGTTTCTGTAAATTGGGCTGAATGCCATGGTTTGGGCCTTGTGCCAGTGCTGTTTGGACCCTTAGGGGCCTTTTCTTACTATCCTCTCACTGTTTTCGATTGAAAAGCTATACTCAGTCATGGTTATACTTGTTTACTGCATAACTCAATTTTGATGCATATAAATGTTGTTTTGGGCTAAATGCCCTATTTTTACTGAAATGCCCGAGTGGCTTGAGAGGTTTATGACTGAGTGAGGCCGAGAGACTGATTTGTTAGGATATTTATGGGATCGGGCTGCACGCTGCAGCATGTTCGATATAGGCCGAGGGCCTGAGTTATTTATGCCTTGATTTGGCTTGATATAGCGCTTGGGCTGAAGGAGCCCCTCCGGAGTCTGTACACACCCCCAGTAAGCACAGGTAGCTACTGAGTGCGAGTGCCGAGTGCCGAGTATTGAGTGACTGGGAGGCATGAGTGATTGTGAGGTATGCCTGAGTGGCATGAGTGATTGTGAGGTACGCCTGAGTGGCATGAGTGATTGTGAGGTATGCCCGAGAGGCATGAGTGATTGTGAGATTTGCCCGAGGGGCTGTATATGAGTGATGTTTTGCCCGAGGGGGTGTTTATGATTTCATCATTTTGTCTCACCTTTGCATTTAGCCTCTGTTTGAAAACTGTTGAAAAATATCTTTAAATGATTTTAGTGGAACTGGGTTTAAACGAGATGTTTTGATTCAAATCCTGATTTTAAAAGCATGTGGTATTTTATTGAGATTTCATGATAATAACTTTTTATGCTTTATTGTTCGTCACTACTGCTCAGTCTTTATTTATTGTTGTTACTTACTGAGTTGGAGTACTCACGTTACTCCCTGCACCTTGTGTGCAGATCCAAGTGTATCTGGACACGGTAGCGATTGTCGATTATTCTGGTTGCAGATTTTCTCGGGGATAGCAAGGTAGCTGCTTGGTGATCGCAGCCCCTGCACTTCTCCCTCTTATCTTTTTTTAGTTGTATTTAGCTATTTTTCAGACTATGTTAGTCTTGATATTGTTAGACAAATGGTAGTAGATGCGCATGACTAGTGACACCCCGATGTTGGGCTTTTTTTTCCGCATTTTTATTTTGATTTGAACTCCTTTACGAAGGTTTTTATGTTAAATAGCATTTAAATTATTTTTGAAATGAAAATATCGGTTTGTTTTGGAAATGAGTTGGCTTACCTAGTTCCACAATAGGCGCCATCACGACAAGCATTAGTTTGGGTCGTGACAGTTATTAATTGATTAATTATGGGTAATAGAGTATATATTTATGGATTTGCACATTTGTTTGACTAGTTTTGAAGAGACGGGCATCGGGTTGAGGTGTTTGAGTAGCGTAGGAGCCGGTTATGAAACTTCGGAGCGAGGTAAGTCTCATGTCTAACCTTGTGAGGGGAAAACTACCCCTAGGTGATATTTATTGTTATGTGCAACTAGTTGTGGGTGCTACGTACGCACGAGGTGACGAGAATCCGTACGTAGCTAAAACATGTTTATGTGTGGGTAGACTTAGGACGGTATCATGTAATAACTGAATTATTTAAACTCGTTCTACTGGCTTAATTAATTGAAGTTATATCTGAATTTGATTTAGAAATAAATATATATATATATATATATATATATATATATATATATATATATATATATATATATATATATAATAGGCCGAGCCTTAACACTTTGAGTGTGGGCGAGTTAATTGAGAAGCGTAAAGATTATATTCGTTATGTGCTCATGTATCGTATTGTAAACACGAGTCTCATAATTTGGTAACTTCCTTCCTTTATTGTGGAGGGGACCGAATGCCTCGATAGTTTATAGATCCATCTATGGTTCGTGCCGCACGACCCTCGGCAGTGTACACATTATTCTGGATCTAGCCGAATGACCTCGGCAGAATCATGAGTTATATCGCTAGTAGTCCGAATATTCACAAGCTAATCTTTTCATTGATGCCCTGCATTTTATATGGTATTCCTTATTTATTTGATATTGACACTTGACATTTTCTGAGTCGTTTAGGTTGAATACAAGATTTAGAAATCCGTGCTTTAAAAGAAGTAATTGAAAGATTATGTAACTTATAGATTTACCCAATCATTGTCGTATGCTTCATATCTGCTTCTGTTTTACTATATTGGTTTATTGGACCTTTAGTAAGTGTCGATGTCGACCCCTCATCACTACTTCTCCGGGGTTAGACTAGATACTTAATGGGTACACGTTGATTTACATACTCATGCTGCATTTCTGCACTAAATGTGTAGGATCTTACAGGTTTATTTGATGATCATCTTGGCGCGTAGGCGCACCTGTTGAGGAGACTTTGTGTGAGCTGCATTCTAGGCTACGCTTCGTAATCCACTGAGTTTTCATTGTACTAATTATTTTATTATGTCTTATTACATTCGGGACAGATGTTGTATTATTATTTTACTCCTTAGAAAATGCTCATGCATTTATGACACCGGATTTTGGGAATACCTACTGGTTGTTCGTTATTGTAGTTCACATAGTTATTATCATTTTACCGTGTAAATTCTATTTTATACTATTTAAGTAATAGAGATTATAATTTCGAAAGTAATAAAATAAGTAAAAGAATTGATAAATCAACGTTGGCTTGTCAAACGGCGGCGTTAGGCACCATCACGACCTATAGTGGATTTTGGATCGTAACACTTAAAGGTTGAACCCACGAAATTTAAATTCTGAATCCACTTGTGATAACATCCATGTCGAGAGTACTCTAGACCAAGAGCGAGCATAATCCAACATTTTTCTTTTTTCTTTCTTTGGTTCCTAATATTGTTTTTTTTTTTTATGTGTATCTCAATCCATGTCATAGCCAGTCACTGCTATTTCTACAACATTGTTCTAATTCGTAATTTTTAATGATCACTAAGAATAATATAATACACGACGATATATGAAGAAATGAATTACAGAAATGGCTGCAAATGTTATTTAACAAATGTTAGCTAGTAAGGGGCATTAAATAACATTTTCTATCTTGAACTCAAATTAAATTGGCAACATGACTATTAAATTACAAATATTAGGAACAATTTAGAAAAAAATGAGGGACAAGTCTGTAGTTAGGTTGACAATAACTGATGGAAGGGATTGACTTGGGATCTGCAACTTTCAATCTCCAGTTGTGATTTGTTCAAACTGGTCTCCTAACCAACTTTGAAACTTTAGAAAAATCCCTTTCAACTTACAACTGAAGTTAAATAACAGATCAAAAAACAATTGAATGATTGAAATAATTGAATGATTATAAAAAGAGTAGGAAACTGTTGAAAACGATGCATCAACTTGAAATGTTGAAGTATTACACGTTGATGCCTTGTTTAGAATTTGAAAAATCATATACATCTATATTGAAAGTTATCTTTGTTATTTCCTCTTTTTCTTTCTTGTTTGTCCCCTAACTAAAGTAATAAATAACAGATCCTTAGTTCAAGGGTCTGCAATATTCTTCTCTTTCTGGATATGAATTCAAAGTGCGACTGGGTTTCTTTTCTTTTCTTTTTCACCTTTATTTAAATTTATTGAAAAACTGATATGGTATCTCATAAGGGAGTATCACTCATTGATTAAAAGAAAAATTCACTTTATAAAGAGTTATCCTTTTAGTAGGCTAGTTAAAGTAAGAAATAATATCCTAAGAGGTCATTTGGCAGCGTTAGGACAAAAGTTATCCATATGTATTGGGGCAACATAACTTATACAATGTTTGATAGCCATTAGTTATTTTGTACAAAATTCAGCATAACTAATATCATTTTTGGTTGTCATTTTACAATTCTACATAAATAATACATGCATAAGTTATGAGTCAATTTGTGTATTATTTTATGTGGGGTAGAAGATGGAATAACTAATATATATTAGTAATACATGGATAAAATATTGAAATGATAAATTTACCCCTATCACTTAACACATAAAGGCTTCCTTCGATAGATTGATCTGTATCAAACCCTTTGGAGAGCAAGCATGGAGATACCGATGCCTCACTGCTAGGCTCTTCCTCTTCTCAATCTATTAGAGACAAAATCAGTAAATAAGTATTTTACTTTAAAATTTATATAATGTATATCAATTTCTAATACAACAAACTAAATATTCAAAAACATAATTACTGCGTAATTAATTCATGTATAACTAATACTTGCATAACTAATCTCTGTATTACTTATTCTTGCATAACTAATACCTGCACAACTAATTGTAATGACCCGGCCGGTCATTTCGGGAGTTATAGCCCCGTTTCTCCCATTTATGTTTCCTTTATATTATGATATACTGGGTTAGTTGGTTCGGGCCCGGAGTGGTTTCGGAGTGGAATGAGATACTTAGTCTCTTATTTAGAACCTTAAGTTGAAAAAATCAACCGGATGTTGACCTAGCTGTAAACGATCTCAAATTTAAATTCTGATGGTTCCGTTAGCTCCGTTAGGTGATTTTGGACTTAGGAGTGCGTCCGAAATGTGATTTGGAGGTCCGTGGTAGAATTAGGCTTGAATTGGTAAAATTTAAAAATTTCGGTCGGAAGTGGAAAATTTGATATCTGGGTCGGAATGGAATTCTAGAAGTTGGAGTAGGTTCGTAGTGTCATTTGTGATGTGTGTGCAAAATTTGAGGTCATTCGGACGTGGTTTGGTTAGTTTCGGCATCGGTTGCCGAATTTGGAAATATAGAAAGTCTTAGACTTGAATCCGAGGGTAATTTGATGATTTGATGTTGTTTTGAGCGATTCGAAGGTTCGACTAAGTTTGTATATTGATATATGACTTGTTGGTATTTTTGGTTGAGGTCCCAAGGGCCTCAGAGTGATTTCAGGTGGTTAACGGATTTGTCGAAGTTGGAAAATGCAGCTCAAGCTGCTGCTACTGCTATTTTTGCACCTGCGGAAGAAAGAGTCGCAGGTGCGAGACCGCCGGTGCGCGTGGGGAGTTCGCAGGTGCGGGCAATGCTGGGTTAGGCAGGTTGCGCAGGTGTGAGTTGGAAGTCGCATCTGCGAGCCCGCAGGTGCGAAACTTGGGGCACAGATGCGGAAAGGGGGATGCTGGGCAGGCATCGCAGAAGCGGAGTATGAGCGTGCAGGTGCGCTTGTGCAGGCGCGAGCATTTGCTGCGCAGATGCGGAAAAATGTGAGGCCAAGGCTGGAGCGCAGGCGCGAAGGATTTGGTCGCACCTGCGAGCCCGCATGTGCGAGGCCTGGAGCGTAGGTGCGAAAGCTGGGGAATTAAGTGGAGTTCGCAGATGCAGTGCCTTGACCGCAGGTGCGGTCCCGCAGGCTCTGAAAAAGAGCCCGCAAGTGCGAAAACTTGGGCAAAAACCATAAATAGAACACTTCGCGAATTTGGTTCATTTCCACCATTTTCAAGTCGGTTTGTGGAGCTTTTGGAGCGATTTTTGAAGGGTGATTCAAGGGCTATCAGTGAAGTAAGTTGCTTTAGCCTTAATACTTGTATATATGGTGATTTTCCGTTATTTAGTCATTGTAATTAGTGAAAATGAGGGGTTAGGGCTTGGAATATTTGGAGAGTAATTTAAGGATTTGAAGGACCAAACGATGTCAGATTTTGATGAATTTGGTATGGTTAGATTTGTGAGTGAATGAGCTTTCTAGTTTTGTGAATTTTGTCGGATTTCAAGACGTGGGCTCGGGGGCTGGGTTTGAGCCAATTTCGGGTTTTGGTCAAATTTTGTAGCTTTTCTTGTAGAATTCATTCTATTAGCGCGTATTGATGGTATTGTACTGATTGTAAATAGATTCGGAGTATTTGGAGGCCGAGTCCAAAGGCAAGAGCATTGCGGGGTAGAGATTTGACCGGTTTGAGGTAACTAACGATTATAAATCTAGTCCTGAGGGTACGAAACCCCGGATTTTGTATCATTCTACTATTTTTAGTGACGCATATGCTAGGTGATGGGCGTGTGGGCGTGCATTATTGGGGATTATGACTTGGTCCGTCCCGTAGCAACTGTAAAGTTGCATACTTTGTTGAAACTATATGATACTTATATCTTTTAGAAAGAGTTTTCTGTAAATTGAGTCGAATGCCATGTTTCGGCCTTGTGCCAGTGTTGTTTGGACCCTTAGGGGCCTTTTCTTACTATCCTCTCATTGTTTTCGATTGAAAATCTATACTCAGTCATGGTTATACTTGTTTACTGCATAACTCAATTTTATGGCTCTATTTTGATGCATATAAATATTGTTTCGGGCCGAATGCCCTGTTGTTTTACTGAAATGCCCGAGTGGCTTGAGAGGTTTATGATTGAGTGAGGCTGAGGGCCTGATTTGTGAGGATATTTATGGGATCGGGCTGCACGCCGCAGCGTGTTACATATTTATGGGATCGGGCTGCACGCCGCAACATGTTTGATATCGGCCGAGGGCCTGATTGTGAGGATGCGTGTGGATCGGGGCTGCCCACCTGCAGCATACTTTATTATTATAGCACGTGAGTTGTTCGTGCAGATTATAGCGCTTGGGCTAAAGGAGCCCCTCCGAAGTATGTACACACCCCCAGTGAGCACAGGCACCTACTGAGTGGGAGTGCCAAGTACTGAGTGACTAGGAGGCATGAGTGATTGTGAGGTATGCCCGAGTGGCAAGAGTGATTGTGAGATATGCCCGAGTGGCACGAGTGACTGTGAGGTTTGCCCGAGGGGCTGTATATGAGTGATGTTTTGCCCGAGGGGCTGTTTATGATTTCATCATTTTGCTCACCTTTGCATTTTTCCCCTGTTTGAAAACTGTAGAAAAATATCTTTAAATGGTTTTTACTGGAACTGGGTTTAAACGAGATATTTTGATTCAAATCCTGATTTTTAAAGCATGTGATATTTTACTGAGATTTACTGATATGAACGTTATATGCTTTATTGCTCGTCACTACTGCTCAGTCTTTATTTATTGTTGTTACTTACTGAGTTGGCGTACTCACGTTACTCCCTGCACCCTGTGTGCAGATCCAGGTGTAGCTGGACACGGTAGCAGTTGTTGATTGTTCTGATTATAAATTTTTCTAGGGATAGCAAGATAGCTGCTTGGCGATCGCAGCCCCTGCACTTCTCCCTCTTACCTTTTTTTAGTTGTAGTTAGCTATTTTCCAGGCTAAGTTAGCCTTGATATTGTTAGATAGATTGTTGTAGATGCTCATGACTAGTGACACCCCGATGTCGGGCTTTTCCTTCCGCACTTTTATTTTGATTTGAACTCCTTTACGAAGGTTTCTGGTGTTAAATAGTATTGAAATTATATTTTAAATGAAAATATCGGTTTATTTTGAGAATGAGTCGGCTTGCCTAGTTCCACGATAGGCGCAATCACGACAGGGGTTAGTTTTGGTCGGGACATTAATACCTGCATAATTCTAACCGGCAACCAAACAACCCCTAAGTACATTGTGTTCAGTGGTGTAGCTAACTTATCCCGAGGATGGTTAAACGAATATCCTTACTAGAAAATTATATTATGTATATAGATCAAATTTTACTTTATATGGGTACATATTATATTTTGAATACTCTTTTTTTTTTTGCAAAAAAACCCCCTCCCAAATTAGGAGGAACTATAGTGTTTCCACACTTCCCATCCACTGTGACTCGAACCCGGGACCTAACAGTCGTAGGTGGAGGTACTTTTACCAACTGAGCAAGCCTCAATTGTCATTTTGAATACTCTTAACATAGTTGAAAGAGGGCCAGGGGCGGATCTAGAGTAGGACATACTGGTTCACAGGAATCCAGTAGCTTTACCTAGACTTTGTTTATATATTAAGAAGTCCATTTGATATTTAAAAAGATATATCATCGTTTACCCACTTATTATTGCAAATTTACTTGAAGTTGATGTAGGAACCCATAAATTTCAAATCATGGATCCGCCTCTACTGAGGGCCATAAGGCAGTTCAGTGGTCCAAGATATTTTAAGTGAGGGGTTAAGGGGTTTGAATCTCTATCCATCATATGTCGTTTATAGATTTGATTTTTTTCAACCTAAAATATTTCCTTATAAAAAGCTCTTAAAACTTAAATTTTGTGTAAGAATAAACAACTTAAAAGTAATTTTTGAATTAAATTTTATAACTAGATAATATATAATTACCTCCCTGAGGTTGTCTCACTTTACCAGTTGCACCCTCAAATTTTACGGGGGTCTTATGACCCCTTGAATTTATTTGAAGTTAAATAAATACAACATTCTGAGACCACCACCAATTTCAAAGAAATTAGTGGATTACACGCACCAATCAGGTTGTGCCATGTCATTTCTTTTTATATTATTTTTATTTTATTCACTATTTTTATTTTATCTGTTTATATTTTCCTTTTCTTTCTTGTTTCCTTTTTTTCCTTCCTTCATCTCCAACAACTTTGTCACAGTACCTCCACCATAGATTGTCATAACACAACCTCCATCAAAACTGATATCAAACCAGAGAAAAATCATCCTCAAAGCCTTCAGATATCAAAGTAACTGAAATCAAATTATAATTATCTAAATCATCACCAAATCTATCAGAAATCAAGTCAAACCGCCAACTAAAAAAATTGAAAATCTAAATCACCACCCAAACAAAATATGAAATTGGCTCTTGTTCGTTGGTTTATGATTTAATGGTGAATGATTATTTTACTTCAATCGTTCGTTGTCATTTAAACGGGTTGATATGGCTTCGACTTTTCCGAGAGGATCCAAGAAATTGAAACAAAAATCTAGAAACCCGACTAGGCCTCATTTATTTTTTTAAGATTAAAACGTCTGAATCTAAATACAAATCTGAATATCAAGATGTGTATTAATATTAAGATATTTGGATCTGAATACACATCTGAATATTAAGATGTGTATTAAGATCTGAATATTAAATGATTAAGACTGTTTATTTTTTTACCATCTGAATATATGAAATTTATCTTTATTTAAAAATTAATAAATATAAAATTTAAATAAAATATTAATTAATTAATCTAATATTTAAAAATCTAATATATATATATATATATATATATATATATATAGTAGTTGGTGGTGGTGATGGTTAACGGAGGTGCTTGTGAATGCTGACTAGAAGCGGTGGTTGGTGATGATTTTGGTTGTTGGTAGTAGTCCTAGGTAGTAGTTAGTGGTGATTGGTAGCGATGGTTATTATGGTTGAGGATTATGGGTGGTGGGTGATGATAGTTAATAATGGGTGGTGGTGGTGGTGGTGGTTGTGATTGAGAAAGGTGATAGTGGTTGGTGCGCGGTAGTTTATAATGGTAGGCGATGCTGGCTATGATTGTTGATGGTGATGAGGTGGTTGGTTGTGGTAGTTGAGGTGGGTGAGTGTGTGATTGTGGTTGAGGATATTGGTGTGGGGGTGGTGGTTAGTCGGTGGTGGTAGTGGTGGCGACTATGGTTGAGCATGGTGGTGGTGGTAGTAGTTGATAATGGTAGGCGGTGGCTGAAGTTAGTAATGAATGTAGATGCTAGCATCTTAATAAAATTAAGTGTATATTATAAATCTTAATCATACAGACATATTCAGACCCATTAAGTGGTTGTGAAGTAAAAAAAATAAATGCACTTAATGATAAAGATCTGAATGTTTATGATTTAGAGTTTAAAAATAAACTCACTGAATGACTAAGATTTTAATGATTAAGAATCAGACCTCCATTAAGTGCAAACAAATGAGGCCTAAGAATCAAAGTCAAACTAGGAACACTCTTTGATGGGTTTTATAAGCTTTCACTATTGGCTTGCTAGAAATTTTGGATATGGTGATTGCCAGGTGATGTTGATGATGGAAGAAGAAGAAACAAGAAAGAGAAATAGAAAAGAAAACGAGAGTGAAAGAGGGGGAAAAAAAAGAAAAAGGAGAAAATAAATATCAAATGGAAATTTTAGAGTTTTTACACGCTTTCATCTAGTGTAAAATAGATCAAGTGCCACGTCAGCAAAAACAGGTGGTTTTTATTTCACTTCAAATAAATTCAGGGGCTCATAGGATCCCCGCAAAGTTTAAGGATGCGACTGGTAAAGTGGGACAACCCCAGGGAAGTAATTATGTATTATCCCGTTTATAATTTTAAAGT
>AWOL01S0001082.1:90161-104073 GCA_000715115.1 Nicotiana otophora | reverse complement strand
ATATATATATATATATATATATATATATATATAGTAGTTGGTGGTGGTGATGGTTAACGGAGGTGCTTGTGAATGCTGACTAGAAGCGGTGGTTGGTGATGATTTTGGTTGTTGGTAGTAGTCCTAGGTAGTAGTTAGTGGTGATTGGTAGCGATGGTTATTATGGTTGAGGATTATGGGTGGTGGGTGATGATAGTTAATAATGGGTGGTGGTGGTGGTGGTGGTTGTGATTGAGAAAGGTGATAGTGGTTGGTGCGCGGTAGTTTATAATGGTAGGCGATGCTGGCTATGATTGTTGATGGTGATGAGGTGGTTGGTTGTGGTAGTTGAGGTGGGTGAGTGTGTGATTGTGGTTGAGGATATTGGTGTGGGGGTGGTGGTTAGTCGGTGGTGGTAGTGGTGGCGACTATGGTTGAGCATGGTGGTGGTGGTAGTAGTTGATAATGGTAGGCGGTGGCTGAAGTTAGTAATGAATGTAGATGCTAGCATCTTAATAAAATTAAGTGTATATTATAAATCTTAATCATACAGACATATTCAGACCCATTAAGTGGTTGTGAAGTAAAAAAAATAAATGCACTTAATGATAAAGATCTGAATGTTTATGATTTAGAGTTTAAAAATAAACTCACTGAATGACTAAGATTTTAATGATTAAGAATCAGACCTCCATTAAGTGCAAACAAATGAGGCCTAAGAATCAAAGTCAAACTAGGAACACTCTTTGATGGGTTTTATAAGCTTTCACTATTGGCTTGCTAGAAATTTTGGATATGGTGATTGCCAGGTGATGTTGATGATGGAAGAAGAAGAAACAAGAAAGAGAAATAGAAAAGAAAACGAGAGTGAAAGAGGGGGAAAAAAAAGAAAAAGGAGAAAATAAATATCAAATGGAAATTTTAGAGTTTTTACACGCTTTCATCTAGTGTAAAATAGATCAAGTGCCACGTCAGCAAAAACAGGTGGTTTTTATTTCACTTCAAATAAATTCAGGGGCTCATAGGATCCCCGCAAAGTTTAAGGATGCGACTGGTAAAGTGGGACAACCCCAGGGAAGTAATTATGTATTATCCCGTTTATAATTTTAAAGTCAAGGTCTACAAAAATTTATTCAATAAAAGTTCTCTGCATACTACAAACTCTCTCAACTTTCTCTTCCCTATTTATACTTACTTTTATTACTCCCTTCGTCCCAATTTATGTGACACTCTTTCCTTCTTAGTGATTCTCAAAAAGAATGATATCTTTCTTTCTTTACTAATAATTCAACTTAAATTTTCTTTTTTTACCCTTAACTAGTATTAAAACATGCGCGGTGCGCGGATAATATTAGAAAATATTAATTATGTCCAATGATGGTCTGACTTTGTTTAGCATATTAGATCATATTTTTTTAACAAAACTGAGAATTTTGTATCTTAATGCATTGTGCCCAAAAACAAAATAATGAAATTAAATATTACGACCCAAAATTCCACCACATGCGTCGTGATGGAACCTAGTCTCTAAGATTAGGTAAGCTGATTTCTATTACATTTTGAAGCCATTTTTTTTTTGAAACTAACAACGGAAATAATTACAATATACAACCTCCCAAGACTGGTAGTACTGAGTCACGAGCTCTAACTGAATATATGGAATGATCACGAGGATCGAATATACAATACTGTTTCATTATAAATTAACAGTACAATGAAATAAAAAGACTCTAAGGGACTACGACAGCCAAGCAGCTCTACCTTGAATCCTTACGATCGCGCTTTAACTCTGCTCAAGTCTGATATCTCCAATACCTGTCTCTGCACAAAAATATGTAAAAGTGTAGTATGAGTACACCACGGTCGGTACCCAGTAAGTATCAAGACTAACCTCAATGGAGTAGAGACGAGGTACAGTCAAGATACTCACTAGCCTAATAATCTGTGCAATATAATATACAAAATAATAGAAAACAAATAATAATAAGGGCAGGATAAAGCAACCAGTTATATGCACAACAGACAACAAGAATACCATTAATATCAGTCAACAATTAATAAACACAATTATACCCAATTAAATCAAGTCTTTCAAATAAATGTCTTTCACATATAATTCTTCCAGATAACTCTCTTTTAAATATAATTTTTCGAAATAATTATTTTTCAAATATAATTCTTTCAATAAATCTTTTCAAATATAATTTACTCGAATAAATATCTTTCAAATATAATTCTTTCATATAATACTTTGAATATAATTCTTTCAATTAAAAAGTCACCATGTGACACCTCATTTCATAATCATAAAAATACAGGTCTCAGCCCATTTTCATATTTTTCATAAATACGGGTCTCAGCCCATTTTTCATATCTCCACGGCACTTCGTACCCATAATTAAATCATCAAATTTCCCCGGCACCTCGTGCCCTCATTTCATATCTCAACTTCACGGACAATTCACGTGCTAATATCCTCAATGTATATAAGATCCACATGATCAATTTATTTTTTCAATAAAGTAAGGTTAAAATCTTTAAATCAAGTAAGAAATCAATAAATGAATTTAATTTATTTTAGAATCATTTGGGTGGAAAAATAACATTTCAATTAAAATGAAACATCAGATAAACTACTGATTTGGATATAAAATTTATTAAATTAAAACATACTAGCATTTTCCTTCTATTTAAAATAACTCAATCATAAAAAACAAGTACAACCCAAAAATATAAATCTTCAAAATCTCGTACGAAAAAGTCGAGGTCAACACAATACATCATGAAATACAAAACACTTAATATTAAGTGAAATAATACATCACGAAAAACACAAGAATTTATAAATTTCGGAAAAATAAAATAACCAAAGGCAAGTGCAGCCATAGAGAAATATCAACAAAAGGGCACTCCCGAGGTACCGCCTCGTAGTCCCAAATCATAAATAAATTCACAATATCTCATTTTCTTATATCACCGCGGGAGACTTCACATTTAATTTTAAAGAAATTATTTTTTTCGAAATAGCATCCCGCGTTTTTAGCCATCCTTATCACACCGCATGACTTCTAATAGTTCCCCCACTAGCCACACGTTTCAAGCCACCCTTATCTCACCGCATGCGTTTCAACACCCTGACCTTATATCATCGCATGACTTCTAGTAGTTCCCCTTCTAGCCACGCATTTCAAGCCACCCTTATCTCACCGCATGCATATCAATATCACAATATTTCACAAATCGCACCTCAAGTGCCCAAATATTAAAGCATAATACAAATTGCACCTCAAGTACTCAAATCTTACAACATATCACAAATTGCACATCAAATGCTCAAATCTTACAACATATCACAGATTGCACATCAAGTGCTCAAATCTTACAACATATCACAAATTGCACATCAAGTGCTCAAATCTTACAACATATCACAGATTGCACATCAAGTGCTCAAATCTTACAACATATCATAAATTGCACATCAAGTGCTCAAAGCTTACAACATATCACAAATTGCACATCAAGTGCTCAAATCTTACAATATATCACAAATTGCACATCAAGTGCCTAAATATTACAACTTACCACAGAAATCAACAATATAATATTTTTCACAATAAGGAGCTCATGGCTCGACCATAATGTGCACAACACCAAAAAATAATCAGTAGAGATAGAAATTACTCAACATAAAGCAAAGTCTTCATTAAATTCAAATTTTCAATAATTATATAAACACCTCTTCTTAAGCTTATTTAATTAATTATTTGCAGAGAAAAAATCCATAATGAAATTAAATTACAATAATTATTAAGCCAACAAATTCACGGAATTACATAAATAATCAAGTAACAATCACATCAAATTGTCATATAACAACAGATTCAAGAACAACAAAGATTTAGGCATGGCAAATAGATGATTTAATACTTATCCACGATTACCCAATTTGTTACACAATAACGCCTAAGACTTTAATTCAATGAAAATTTGCACATATAAGCCCGAGTACGTACTCGTCACCTCGCGTACACGACCTTTCACATTTCACAAATGGCACATAAGACTCAATGCCTAAGAAGTAATTCCTCCACTCGAGGTTAAGCAAGACTCTTACCTCTTTGAAGTTATACTGATATTTCAAAATCGCCTTCTTGCTTGAATTGACCTCCGAACTGCTCAAATCTATCCAAATTAATTGTATGACTTCATTAAAATTCATCGGAAACAATTCCGGATAATAATACGTCGACTTAAAATTTTATTCCAAAAAAGTCAACACGGGACCCGCCTCTCGGAACTCGACATAATTTTTATAAAATCCGAATACCCATTCCGATACGAGTTCAACCATACCAATTTTATCGAATTCCAATAACAAATCGACCTCCGAATCTTAAATTTTATTTTTGGAAGATTTTATAAAAATCTTGATTTTCCTCTATTAAATCCGAATTAAATGATGGATTCAAAGACATAATCATGAAAATTAATCAAAACTGGATAAGAATCACTTACCCCAAATACCCACGCAAGAATCTCTCCGAAAATCGCCTTCTACCGAGCTCCCAATTAGATTTTGAGTTATGAACTCAAACCCCCATTTTGGGACTTTTAATTTTGCCCAGAAGTGCCTTCATCGCGTTCGCGAAGCACAAAAAAATGTGCTGCCCATATTCCTTCTTCACGTTCGCGATATCCTCATCGCGTTCGCGATGCCTTCCAACCTCTGCCCTTTGCGTTCGCGAGACATGAGTTGCGTTCGTGAAGACTTAACGCCAGGCAGGCCCCCAACTCTATTTCCTCTTCGCGTTCGCGTCTGATCACTCGCGTTCGCGTAGGCTTTCCTCATCTCCCTCTTCGCGTTCGCATCTTCTTCATCGCGTTCGCGATGGGCAAATACCATCCGTCCAAAATCCTTCTTCGCGAACGAGTGAGACCCTTCGCGTTCGCGAAGAACAATACTAGATATCAGTTCCAGCAGTTGTAAAACAAGGAAAAAGGATCCGAAACCATCCCGGAACTCACCCGAGCACCCCGGGACCCCAACCAAACATACCATCAAGTCCCAAAACATCATACAAACTTAGTCGAACCTTCAAATCACCTCAAACAACTCGAAAACCATGAGTCATACCCCAATTCAAACCTAATGAACTTTGAAATTGCAAATTCTATATCTTGTGCCGAAACACATCAAATCAATTCGGAATGACTTCAAATTTTGCACACAAGTCACACTCGACATTACGGACCTACTCCCACTTCCGGAATCGGATTTCGACCCCGATATCAAAAGGTCAAACCCCCCGGTCAAACTTTTCAGAATTTTGAGTTTCGCCATTTCCAGCTTAATTCCACTACGGACTTCCAAATAATTTTTCGGACACACTCCTAAGTCCAAAATCATCATACGGAGCTAACGGAACCAACGAAACTCCATTCTGGAGTCGTTTTCACACGGTTCTGACTACAGTCAAAATCCTAAGACTTAATCTTCCTTTTTAGGGACCAAGTGTCCCAAATCACTTTGAATCATTCGGTAACTAAATTCAACCACGCACGCAAGTCAATACACATAATAAGAAGCTTCTCAGGACCTTATGCCGCCAGACGGGGCTTAAATTCTTAAAACGACAAGTCGGATCGTTACATTTTCCACCTCTTAAACAAACGTTCGTCCTCGAACGTGCTAATAATTATTCTGAGGTTACCGAATTGATGATTTTTACTTTTACACATATACTCACGGTTGGTCCCACGCTACTGCATTGGAGGTAAGTCTGGCAACACCATCTCATTTGAGATTATTTTTTTTATCCATATTTGTGAACCTTAAGACCAATTTCTTACACTCCAAACATTTTTAGAAAGTTCGATTTTTCATCAACGCACGGTATTAGTCTCAACTGGCTATAGCAACTCGTGCCTACACACATCAAATTTCTTGATAGTGTTGAAGTACTTCAAAATTGTTCTGGGATGTTTCATTCTCCCCCGCTTAGGATCATTTGCCCTCAAACACATAACATAATTTGTCTCTTCTTTTGCAATTCTCAATCCTTCAAATTTTACTAACTCCCAAATTTTTCAGAAATTTTGGCAGAGTCTCCCCTGTAATTGGGCATATCCACCTGCCAGAGTAACACCAAAACAACTCCTAATAACACATCCACAACCCAATAAAATACGTCAAGGTGTATATGAATAACACCAATCTCAGCATTACAAGCACTCCATTATCATTATGATATCAGGACATGAAGCATATCATATGCATGCTTATCACCACATCTCAGGTCTTAAAAGATGTTCATAATTAATCCCAGCATCATCAATTAATCTCATATTAACCACCACCTCATTTTGAATTTTCACAAGACTGACAACAGAATGTGAGGCATGAAGACCTCATGATTACTTACTCGGATTAATGAGTCACATTTAATGCCACATGGGCACTCACCTCGTAGGCTAAAAACTCAATATTTACAGCACAAAAATGACTGAATATGAATAGAATATATACAAGCATTATCAAATAAGCCTAACAGGCATGACTCCCTATTAATATTATTACACAAATTAAATTTCACAAAGGAGAAATTTTAAACTCATAAACATTTCACCACAAGGTCCTCGTACTTATATAACTACCATCGCGGCTTGCAGCCCGGTTTAAATATTTCACACCATATAAAAATACGAGGATCTCGTCCTCAACTCCGAATCAAAAGTATTTTGCACATTGTGCCAACTGAAATTTAAATTTCCTTTCTTTCTTCTTTTCAATAAATTTCATAAATAGTTTTCACAACACATAATGAACCCTCATACCGGTAGGGCATATAATTCATAAATATTAGAATCAATTATTCCAAAACACATTAAACCCACAATAATGAATAATAAAAATTACTTTTGGACTTATATCCCTCACTGGTGTACAAAACAAATGACAGACACAGGTTCACATCCTTAAATGTCCCAACAGGGATAAACATATAAGTGGGTCACAAATTTACGAAGCTCACCCATAAGTAGAGCATAATATGAGGACTCACCTCAATATTCAGAACCGAATCAAATTAAGAGAAATTATCCTTTATAATAAAAATCAGGATTGTACCTGTAACAACACCATTTGGTGTATTGGCCCCAGTCAAATCATAGTGATTATATCAATGGGTCGGGCCTTCACCTCTTAGGCGCCCGCTATCCGCATGTCCTCCACCTCTAGCTGACTGTGCACGTGGAGTATCAGCTGGAATAAAGCTTGTAGCTGGAGTTTTCTGACGAAATCCACCACTCTCAAGTCTGGGATAATCTCTCATGATATGCCTAGTATTACCACACTCATAACAACCCCTCTGAGGTCGCGACTGCTCGTACTGAGTCTGTGCCGAATAAGTGGAATAACCACTGTAATAATCTCGTGTTGATGGTACACTGTAAACTGGATCACTCCGAGTAATCTGATGTGCGGACTGAGCTGACCATCTGCTCGAGCCTCCGCTGTAATAGGTTCTAGCAGAAGAGTAAAATCCACTGAACCCTCCAAATCTTCGAGACCTTTTGGCCTCACTAGACTCATTTTCCTCACCTAAAACACCCTCAATCTTCCTTGCAATCTCCACTACTTGTTGAAATGGAGTATCAGTTTGCAATTCTCGAGCCATGCATATTTTAATATCATATTCGAGCCCCTCAATGAATCTGCAGACCCGCTCTCTGATTGTAGGAAGCAAGATAGGTACATGACAGGCTAACTCACTGAACCTGATAGCATATTCTGACACTGTTATAGTGCCCTGACGCAACCGTTCAAACTCTGTGCTCACGCATCTCTGAGAGTTTGGGGAACAAACTCTTTCAAGAACATTTCTGAAAATTGAGCCCAAGTTGGTGGTGTGGCATCGGCTGGTCTACCTTCTTCATAGATTTGCCACCACCAATACGCTGCGCCTGACAGTTAAAATGTAGTAAAGGCAACTCTGCTCACCTCTACAATACCCATGGTGCGGAGAATACGGTGAAAATTTTCTAGAAATTCTTGGGCATCCTCTGTAGGTGTGCCACTGAAAGTTAGTGGACCATATTTCTTAAACCTTTCGAGTCTCTTTTGTTCTTCTTCTGATGCCTCTGGCCTGACCTCAGGCCAAACCGGAATAACAGGTTGTACCGGTACTACACCCGGAACCTGACCAACATGAACCTGCTGCTCTGGAGTTGTGGTAGGAGTCTGAGTTACTCCCCCAATCTGCGAATTATTCGGTGCAACAAAGATCAGTCCCGCCTGAGTTAATGTACCAAACATACTCAGGAACTATGCTACAGTCTCCTGAAGTCCGGGGGTAACAACAGGTGCTTTTGGTACCCGTCCCCCAACTGGAGCTACTGGTGGCTCCTCAACTGTTGTTCTGACAGGTGCTCTAGTCATAGCACGTGCCTTTTCTCGGCCTCTACCTCGGCCCCGGCCTCTTGCAGCCCTAGCAGTATGTGCAGATGCCTGCTCAGCTAACCCGGTAGCACGTCTCCTCACCATCTGTGAGAGAATAGAGATACAAAGGTTCAAATTCCAAATTCAACAAAACTCTGCACGACATGAATGAAAGAAATGGAAATTTCCTAACAATTCTGTAGCCTCTCGAAGATAAGTATACACGTCTCCGTACCGATCCGCAAGACTCTACTAGACTCGTTCGTGACTCGTAGAACCGATGAACCTAGAGCTCTGATACCAACTTGTCACGACCCAAAATCCCACCACAGGCGTCGTGATGGAACCTAGTCTCTAAGTCTCTAAGTCTCTAAGACTAGGTAAGCCGATTTCTATTATATTTTGAAGCCTTGTTTTTAAACTAACAGTGGAAATAATTACAATATACAACCTCCCAAGACTGGTAGTACTAAGTCACGAACTCTAACTAAATACATGGAATGATCACGAGGACCGAATATACAATACTGTCGGATTAAAATTTAACAGTACAATGAAATGAAAAGACTCCAAGGGACTGCGACGACAAAGCAGCTCTACCTTGAATCCTTACGGTCCCGCTTTAACTCTGCTCAAGTTTGATATCTCCAATACCTGGCTCTGCACAAAAATGTGCAGAAGTGTAGTATGTGTACACCACGGTCGGTACCCAGTAAGTATCAAGACTAACCTCAATAGAGTAAAGATGAGGTACAGTCAAGATACTCACTAGCCTAATAATCTGTGCAATATAATATACAAAATAATAGAAAATAAATAATAATAAGGGCAGGATAAAGCAACCAGTTATATGCACAACAAATAACAGGAATACCATTAATATCACTCAACAATTAATAAACACAATTACACCCAATTAAATCAAGTCTTTCAAATAAATGTCTTTCACATATAATTCTTCCAGATAACTCTCTTTTAAATATAATTTTCTGAAATAATTATTTTTCAAATATAATTCTTTCAATAAATCTTTTCAAATATAATTTCCCCGAATAAATACTTCGTGCCCATAATTAGATCATCATATTTCTCCGACACCTCGAGCCCTCATTTCGTATTTTAACTGCACGGACAATTCACGTGCCAATATCCTCAATGTATATAAGATCCACACGATCAATTTATTTTTCAATAAAGTAAGGTTAAAATCTTTAAATCAAGTAAGAAATCAATAAATGAATGAATTTATTTTAGAATCATTTGGGTGGAGAAATAACATTTCGATTAAAATGAAACATCAGATAAACTACTTATTTGCATATAAAATTTATTAAATTAAAACATATTAGAATTTTCCTTCTATCTAAAACAATTCAATCATCAAAAACAAGTTGTAACGACCCGGCCGGTCGTTTTGAGAACTTAAGTCTCGTTCGGCAGCATAAGACCATGAGCAGCGTCATATTATGTGTATTGACTTGCATGCGTGGTTGAATTCAGTTACCAGATGATTCAGAGTGATTTGAGATACTTAGTCCCTAAAATGGAAGCTTAAGTTTTAGGATTTTGACCGTAGTCTGAACTAGGTGAAGATGACTCCGGAATAGAGTTCCGTCGGTTCCATTAGCTCCGTTGGGTATTTTGGACTTAGGAGCGTGTACGGACTATAAATCCGAGGTTTGTAGCTGATTTGGGCTTGAAATGGCGAAAGTCGAATTTTTGGAGATTTGGACCGGAAGTGTGACTTTTTGATATCGGGGTCGGAAAGAGATTCCGAGAGTTGGAACAGCTCCGTTATGTTATTTGGGACTTGCAACTGGAGGAGTGCCAGGGGCCGCAGGTGCGAGAAAAATTCCGCATCTGCGGGTTGAGGCGTGGTTGCGAGAAGAGATGGACTTGACAGTCTCCGCAGGTGCGGAGAAATTGTGCGCATCAGCGGCTCCGCATAAGCGGATTTTTGGCACGCAGAAGCGAGAGGAAGCGCAGGTGCAGTTGGACACGTGCACTTGCGGTCGCGCAGATGTGGCTATTTATGCACTGGTGCGGTCACGCCTGGGCAGAAAAGAGAAATCCGAGGATTTGGTTTCATTCTTCATTTTTGGACTTGAGAGCTCGGAATTTGGCAATTTTTCGAGGGTTATTCAGAGGAAACTTTGGGGTAATGATTCCTAACTCGTGTTTGGTTGTTTTCCATTAATCCATAGTTGTTTTCTCCATTTAGTTTCGGGTTTGGATTGCACATTTAGGAAAAATGGGAAGAAGTTCTTCAACTAAGAGTTTTGAGTTTTGATTGGGATTTAGACATCACATTTGGATAATTTTGGTATGAGTGAACTCGCGCGTGAATGGGTGTTCGTATTTTGTGACTTTTACCCGATTCCGAGACATGGATCCAGGTCGACTTTTAGGGCGAATTTTGGAATTTTTATTAAATATTGATATCATTGATTAGATAAGTTTATTATTGTTGTATTCATGTTATGCAATTGTGTTTGGCTAGATTTGGGCCATTCAGAGTAGGATAATTGAGGAAAGGACATTCTTACGGACTGTTTGAGCTTGGTTCGGGATAAGTATCTGGCCTAACCTTGTGTGGGAGATTTTTTCCTTAGGATTTGAGTCTTCTATGTTGATTTGTAGTCCATGCACGCGAGGTGACTAGTGCGTGCTCGGACGTATTTGTGAAAAGTTGGCCTTTTAGGATTCTTAGGTCCATATATTCACTGAGTATGAAGTTGTTCTTGATATGATTAAGTTCCTATTTATTAGTTTCACCTCTACATGCTTTAATTTGAATTAATTGCTTTCAGGATTCACTCATATTGCCTATTGGACTCTTATTTGACTTAACTGAAGATTTGTTTTACCACCTCTATTGTCATGCTATCTTTTCATAACTGCTTATCTTTATTTGAAATTATTATTATATCATCTTATAATTTGTTTAGTCTTAATTGAGGTTATGATTATTTTTTCGTTGTTATCCTTAATTGAATTGTAGAATATCCTTCGTAATTTTCTCAACCTTAAAAGAAGTTTAGATATCCTATATCTTAGTCGACTTATTTTATTTGGCATTATTGGATTCGTGTTAGCTTCCCTGTTGTCGAAGTGTATATTATGGGATTCGTTGCTACACCTTAGTTTTCCCTTTGTTTAGTTATTCTCTTTACGCCTAGCACTTCAGACTGTGGTTATTCCTTGTGATTTGGTCCCACATTTTCCTGTGATTTAAAAGTTCTTGAGTTGATTTACTTGTCGTACTTTGTATTATTGCCATTGTTGTTGTATTTTTTGTGGTGATGCACGAGGTTTCTACCGTGCGGTTGTTATTATTGTGATGCACGAGGTTTTCGCCGTGCGGTTGTTGTTATGGGGTGGCACGAGGTTTCTGCCGTGCTATTGTTACTATTGATATTTGCACATGCGACGTGACAAGGTATGATATATATATGTGTGGGTTGCGCATGTGGCGAGACAAGGTGGGAACATTATTATGCACATGTGGCGAGACAAGGCGGGCATTTATGTTACTATTGCACACGTGGCGAGACAAGGTGGGCTGTGTCGGGGATTGATTTGTGATGATTTGTGGCCTGGGAGCATTCTTGTTATTGATATTTGTGAAGTGGTATACATACCTATGTGAACTTTATCTTGTGAAAGCTGTGAGAAAATATTTTACGTGCTGTCCGTTCTTTTTTCCTTATGCTTATTTGCTGATATGGACTTTGGTAGGACAGTTGCACAAGCATACACGTAGTTAAGCACTTTTATCGGATAAGAGGTGTTCTTGATATTGTTGAGCATAGATGCTCACCCTTGTTTACTTGCCTTCTATGTGAGAATGGCTCTATTGTCACGTGAGTCGTCAGTGCGGTTATGAGGTGTTATGAGGGCACAGGATGCTAAGTGTTAAAGTTCAGGTATTGAGACCTGTGAGTTGTGATTTGTCCGAGGTTCGGTACCTCGTGGAGTTGTTGACTAAAACTTGGTGTAAAAGCGGTTGTAATTACTGAGTTATTACTTGTCCTTGTTGTATTCGTGATTCCGGATTTAGGTTGTGTTCCATTCACTTTGTCTGCGTCATTTTCATGATATTCCGCTGATACTTGTTGTTTCTTTATTTAATCCCATTACTATATCATGAGCCATATTGCATAGTCTTTATGTAGACATCATACTTCTGTTATTCATGTACTTATATCTGTTCAGTTTATTAGACCAGTGGGTGTCTTGACTGTTCCTCATCACTAATCTACCGAGGTTAGTCTTGATACTTACTGGGCACCGCTGTGGTGTGCTCATGCTACTCTTCTGCACATTTTTGTGCAGATCCAGGTACTTATTTGTTAGCTAGTTATGTGGACTGTTGCTGTGGAGACTCAAGGTAAACTTGCTGCTGCGTTCGCAGGCTTTGGAGTCACCTTCCAGTTTTTGTTTTGCACTGTTTATTCTTATTTCTGGACAGTTGTATTTAGAAGTTTTCTAGCAAACACTCTATAGAGCTTATGACTTGTTCTACAGGTTTTGGGAATTTTAAGAGATTCTATTTAAATAATGTTATTGTTTTAATTATTGTTAGGCTTACCTAGTCCCTAAGACTAGGTGCCATCACGATACCCAACAGAGGGAAAATTAGGTCGTGACAAGTTGGAATAGAGCTTTAGATTCATAGATGCTACGAGTCATAAGCGAGTTCAGTAGAGTCTTGCGGATCGGTACGGAGATGTCTGTATTTATCTTCGAGAGGCTAAGGAACTATTAGGATAATTGCACTTCTTTCATTCCTATCATGCGAGCTTATTGATCTCGGAGTTTGAACTTTTATCATTCCATTCTCTCACAGATGGTGAGGACACGAGCTGCAGTTATCGACGACGCAACTCTGGAAGAGGCAGAGGTCGATGAGGAGTACGTGCCGCAGCTAGAGCACCTACCAGCGCAGCAGTTGAGGAGCTGCCAGTAGTTCCAGTTAGGGAGCAGGTACCGGAGGCGCCTGTTGTTACCCCTGGTCTTCAGGAGACCTTAGCACAATTCCTAAGTATGTTTGGTGCATTGGCTAAGGCGGGGTGGATTCCAGTTGTACCAACTACTTCACATACCGGGGTAGGAACCCAGACTCTCGCAGCCCACACCCCAGAGCAGCGAGTTCATGTTGGGCAGGTTCCAGATGTCATGGTGACACAGCCTGTGGTTCCAGTTCAGCCCGTGGTCAGGGTAGCAGCATCTGAGGAAGAGCAGCTTAGACTTGCAAGGTTCAAGAAATATGACCCTCCTACATTTAGTGGTTTGTCTTCAGAGAGTGCACATGGTTTTCTGGAGGAGTGTCACCGCATTCTCCATACTATGGGTATTGTGGAGACGAGCGGGGTTGCTTTTACTATGTTCCAACTTAGGGGAGTAGCCTACTGGTGGTGGCGAGCATATGAGTTGGGTAGCCCGGCCGAGTTAGCTTCACTTACATGGGTTCAGTTTTCAAAGATGTTCCTG